>VYZS01044780.1:15116-28469 GCA_013400695.1 Neodrepanis coruscans | reverse complement strand
AGATGTACAGAATTCTCAGAGTTGGGATGAATACAACCTGGGACCAGACTTGCACAGGCTGAAAGGCTTGGTGTGTTTTCCCCTCCTGGTTTTAGTGATAGACAGTGTTAGTGTGAAAAACAAAGTCTGTTTCCATGAGTTAGAAGGCCTTTGTAAGTGTTGCTGGGTATGGATTAACTTCAACTGGGGCTGTCCACGACAACGTTACTGTGGTCATTCTTTTGGATGATCTCACAAATGAGTGTATATTGTCACTGCACTGATCTGGTCCTTGTTATTTGTTTCATGTTCCTTTTACCACTGNTCCAGATACCATCCTGCTTGTATAAAGATTTCTGTAACAGCATCAGCCCCTTCTGAATCCCTGTGATGCAGATGTCAAATGTGTTTTTATAAACAGTGATAGTATTTTCATATTACAGCTTTTTAGTGGATGTGTCTGTTGTAAAACATCCCAGACAGGAAGAAAAGTCCTTGCCCAGCACCGGAAAGAAAATGCTCCTTGCAAAGCCTCGATGTAGACTATAAATAAAAGATGTACAGAATTCTCAGAGTTGGGATGAATACAACCTGGGACCAGACTTGCACAGGCTGAAAGGCTTGGTGTGTTTTCCCCTCCTGGTTTTAGTGATAGACAGTGTTAGTGTGAAAAACAAAGTCTGTTTCCATGAGTTAGAAGGCCTTTGTAAGTGTTGCTGGGTATGGATTAACTTCAACTGGGGCTGTCCACGACAACGTTACTGTGGTCATTCTTTTGGATGATCTCACAAATGAGTGTATATTGTCACTGCACTGATCTGGTCCTTGTTATTTGTTTCATGTTCCTTTTACCACTGAACTCATTCCCTTTTAGATTCTTTCTCTGAAGCTGTAACACTTATTTTCATTGATGCTTAAGAACTCCACCATGGGGCCTCCAATTGCCTTTGCTAACAAATATAGACTGATATCACAAGTCCTTGAAATAGGTGTTGATCAAGAAATTCTGCTCTTTAAGTTGTTGTAGATGAATGTTTACAAGCTAGTAAATATTTTCAAACACTCCTCCTGTATTAACAATGATTAACATGACAAAAACTTTGTCTAATGCAGGGCTGGAATTGTCCTGAGATTTCTTGTCGTCTCCCAAAACAGTGTTTGTGATACTCATCACACTTGCAAGTAGAAATAGTTATGATGTGTGCTACAGACATATGATAAAATTTTCTTAAGACTTTGAACATAATATTTTCTACCATTGGAATAAAAACATTTTTTCATTGTGAATGAGTTTTGAAAAATGTGTGTTCTCAGTAACTGATGCTCTTAAACATTAGAAGGACAGGTTTCATATTTTTTCTCCAGTTATGCCCGGAAAATTTAGACATTAGGGTCTGGTTTATTGATTTGTTTCTTCATGAGTTTCTTTAGTGCTCAACCCAGTCATCATTTCATCTTTAGTTCTAGTTTTGGAGTTTTTATTTTCCTGTTTTGAATGCATAGTGTTTTTTCTTTCCAGCCATTTTGTTCAATACCTCTGAGTAATGTTCAGGCATCTTTCTCTAAAAGCCATCTTTTAGCTGGTAATTTATCTCTCTCTATTGGTTTCTAATAGGTACTCTTAACATGAGAAACTCTGATATACCCTTCACCACTACAATATTTAAGCATCTGTGAGGTAGTTTAAATATAAAGTTAACAGCCTGCTTTCCTTCCTGTTGCTTCAGCCTACAGGAAATATTTAATGGCTAATGCACATATAAAAAATTGCTTGAAAGAAGATGGTTATTTATTCTTAGGTACTCTTGACTTCAATTCTTGTGAAAAATTTATCTGCAGTGTTTTTCTGCATGTCTCCCTTGATAATCTGTCATTTTTGCCCTTCTACTGGAATGTAGCTGCTGCTGGCAGAAGATGTGGGAGTTGATGTAGATTCATTTCCATTATCCACCTTGCAAAAAGAAGTAATTTGCTCTTCTGGTTTTGCCTTCTTAGAATAAGAAATAAAACAGAGTCACTGATTTAAGTGGGCCCTAGTTTGCTGTCTATCTGGAGTATATTGTCATAGGAGCATGGCTCATCTCTAATTATTTCAGGTTATAGCCTTAAAAAAAAACACAAAAAAGAAGAGGAACAATGTCATGCTTTCTTTAAGTCCATCTTTCAAATTACTGCATTCAGCACAGTTGCAGTTGGGAGGTATAAGGAGACTGTCTTGGAATCTTGGGAAATCTAATCAAAGAATAGTTGGAGCTTGTGAGAGAAAGGTGTGTTTTCCATGCGAATGTGTGGGTGTTTGTGCTCTTCTCTGACTTTGTTTTTAGGAAGTTTTGGGAATTTCTCAAGAAGAAGTTTTGTAAATACTGCTAGAAAGACCTGAGGTTCATGCTCCTGCCAAACTTGGATGTCATTGATCCCTTACCAGCAAAGAGAGAGTTTTCCTGGGGAAGTTAAATGGAGCACAAAAGCACAGCAGTGAGTTGAAGCCTACTTCTTCCATCTCAACATTTTTTGGGGGGGGTTTATTTGCTGAAGGATCTTTCTCATGCACTGGATTGAAAAACCAAACTAACAGTGAAAGAAGCAAGTGATATTAAGAGATAGTAAAAGACAGTAGCAGCATTTCTGTTTTTCAGCTTTTTTTTGCTGTTAATACCCTCTTAAGTGTTTTGTTTTCCTTCTTTTGCCTTTTTGGGTTTTTTTGCAATATGTGAAATTAAGAAGGTTGCTTGAGCTGCTCTTTATCCAGAAGCTTAAGCAGAGGCTCACATCCATTTCCTTTGTTTTGAGAGGAAGTATTATTTGCAGTTCTGTTTAACAGTAATGGAAGATAAATCACAGAAGTCTGTGTGATCACACTTCTCCATCAAAAAGAGGCAGGTTGATATTTACAATTCCACTGTGACACTCACTGTCTTTAAAGGTGTAATACCAGGTAATGCAGGACCATCTGGGAGTGAGCTGACATAAGGTGCATGTATAGGCCTTTCAGAAGAGGAAATCTTCTGAATCCAGATCATTGTGGTGATCTTGGTATCAGCCTGTAATCTCACTGGCTGCTTACTGAAATATGTTTTTTCATGCTAGAAAAAATGTTTTTATGTCTAATTCTGCAAAAATTCTGCCACTATAGCATCTGAATTCTTGACAAAATCAAAACAAAGCATGCAAATGAGCTTCAAAAAGAAATGTCCTTAAATCCTACAGGTACTCCTTCTCCCTAATAAAGCAGGCCATTTGTTTCCTCTTCTGGTTTGGAGGTCATAGACCCAGGGGCCCTTTTTTGGGATCTGGCCTGTGGTTGCACCCTTCATGAGGGAAGTGTCCCAACAGGCATTCCTCGAGGAGTTGACATACACAGAATTACACAGTATTAACAAGGTTGGAAAAGACCATGGAGATCATCAAGACCAACCTATCACCTCACTTATCAGCCTACGCAAAATGTCCACAACATCATTCCACTGCCGTGGGGAAATTCAACCATTGAGCAAAACTGCTTTTCTTCTTCCTTTGGGCTTAGAGTTTTCTGTGTTTTCTAAGATGCCTGTAACTTCTAAGGAAGAAGTTACCATTTGTGGTTGTGTGTGGTCTGTAAGTTCAGTCTCATGTATCACCTTCAACCATTATTGCAGGGTCCTCTTCAGTGACTTTTTTAATGTTTTCATGTTTTATTTGAGAAGCTGTTATGCAGTTGCTTGTGAAGAACTAATAAAACTGACTGCACAGCCCTGAACATACCAACTGACACCCATGTTTATCGTGTCTTTAAACCACAGTGTCAAAATCACAATGTGAAGTTATTCCAGCACTCTGGCTGGTTGGTGTAGGTTCAGTTCAGCTGGTGTTAAACCAAACCAATCCATGACTGATTGGCTGCATGGCACAGAATGTGCATTGTGCCCTTGCAACCTTTAGTCTTACTCAGGAGGAAGCAGGTTCCTAAAGTGCCCTGCAGTGTTCAGGTAGGGACAGACCCAAGTGCCCAGGCAGAGCCGTCTGATGTTGGGAGTGTCTAGGACTGATCATCTGGCAGGCCACGACTGAATTTGTGTGACCTTTCCATCGTGGTAGGTATGATTTTGGTGTCAGCTGCTTATTTTCACAAGTTTAGTGGAAACTTCTTTCCCTGGAGGTTTTCCTTATTTTTAAATTCAAAATTGTTCAGGGTTTTTTTTGTGTGTGTTTTGGTTGTTTTTTTTTTAAAAAGAATTGGTATGTTACTTGCAAAATAAAATTACCCTTTCTTGTTTCCAGTGTTTGAATGATTTGTGTTGAAACCAATTTAAAATTGATAGGACAGGTTGTGTGGAAGCACACTCTTTTTTCCTAAGTATCAAAAATGGAAACATAATTGCTGTGATGCTTGGGGCATTTTCCTGACTCTGACTGACACTCAGAAAGTAACAGAAGGCTGGTTATTGCCAAAAAATATTACTTTGATGTTTTGTTTTCATCTAGAAAACTTACAAAGGTCAGAATATAAACACATATGCTGTTTCAAAAATATAAAGGCAGAACCAATAAGATTTGCACATTCATTCCGGAAACCCTACTTCATATTTACTTTTGGCTGGAAACTGACTTTGTTTAACTTGTGTTCAACATTCCAGGGCAAAACAGTTTATAGAGCTGTAGGACTACCCTGTTCTGTTAAGTGAAGGGATGAATTTAGCTTTCACCTTGGTATTGGAGTTCAACTGAGTGTGTATGGTGCAGTATAATAACTGAGGTTCACTTTTCCCATATCCTACGAGTCATAAGAGATACTTGGAAACTGGGCGGGGGGGAAGTATTTAACACTCTGTGAGTCTGAATGAACTCCACAAGACAAAGGCATTTGGACTCAAGGCTAAGGATTGGTCTGTTCTCATCCCTTGTAAAGTGTCCTTTAAGGAAGAAGAATGATCCAGCAAGTAAAGTAAGGCTCTAGAGTTGAGACAAATTTGGGTTGAATCTCCATTTGTGTCACAGGCATGCTGTGTGCTTTTGAGTCATTCGCATTGGTGCCTGTGTCTTGGTTAAATGGAATACTTGCCATCCCTGGCTTTCAGAGGCCTTGTAGCAGTGTGTGTGTGAAGGGTTGTGAGGGGTTCACACAGCATTGTTTGCCTGCAATACTCAAAAGAACCTCCAGTATTTAGAGTCCAAGGTACACCTGATGCTAGAAATAAAGAAATTTTTGTCTGATGCATCATCTTTTTTTGGCCAAATGTAGAAAATAATGGATTTATCCTTGACTGAAATGAGCAGTCAGCAAAGCCCTTGTAAACAGAGGAAACCTGTGTGGTTTGTTTAGCTTACAAAGATTGCCCTTAAGAGTGTACCAAATGCAAGAGAGCTTTAGTCAGTCTTACAGGTTGTATCTGGGCCAGCTTGACTTCTTCCAGATTTTCTCATAAAGTGGTGATGAGGTTGTTGGTAACTATAATATTGTGCTCTGGTGAAAAGAGGAGCATATCCCTGAAGGGGCCAGAACCATCTGGGGGAGTGGGGTGGCAGAGGCACAGGGCACTCTGGGGGTTAAAACTTTTGAGCCTGAGGGAGCAGGGAAAGGCAAAGCTGTTTGCCTGGCCAGCAGCTGCCCCCAAAAGGATGGGCTGCTGTGGAGAGTGGAACATGCTGGAGATGGCCTTGGGTAGCTGCATCCCCAGCAGCCAGACCCTCTCAACCTGAGCAGACTGTCACAAGCTCAGCCTCACAAGAAGGAAATGCAGAACTGTCTTGTCTGAACACTGAAGAGATGGCATTGCTTGGTATTCTTAACTCATACTGTCATTTATCCAGTTGCTTTTACGAAAGGCAGCTTGTAGTTTTTAATGTGGACTCCTGCCATATTAGAGAATCTTGTGTTACCTGAGTGCTCTTCTGGTCACACTTAACATGGAGGTCACATATAGACCCAACTTATAAAGAGTGAATACATTTTTTGTGTTGTTTTGTTAGGTTTCTGGGTTTCGTGCCTTTTTTCTTTTTTTAGTAAAGTTTTCTTTGTTTGTACCTTCATGGGCTTTTCTAAATCCACTATTAGCACAAAAAGTAGAATTAGTTTTTTTCTTGTCCAAAATAATTTTTAAAAGAAAAATCATCAGGAGTGCTCCTCATCTTAACTTGTAGTAACCTAATGTGGATGCTGGAAATGTTGATCCTAAATTTATGAAGTTGAGTGTCCTTTAATTTTAGAAACATTCTGAAGCAGTCTGTGTTTGGTTTGGGATTTTTTTTTGTTTGATTTGGGGTTTTTTGAGAAAGCAAGGAAGAAATGTTAGAAATTTTCAATTTAATTTAAAAAAATGATTTTTTTTTCTGCTGATGTAATGCATACATTTTCCAGTAAGTTGAAGAAGAAACTCTAGCCTGTCCTTGTGGGCATTTGAATATCCAGGTCACTAGGTCAGAGTCAGGCACCCTGTGTACTTCTTAGCATGCTTGATTGCACATTGACTTGGCCTCAAGAGAAGAGATTTTAGTGCTTGTTTTTTGGAATATGGCATGGCCTGAAAAATAGGGCATTTTTTTTCAGAGGTGTGGGTTGCTAGACTGACATGTCAAGCAGACTCATCCCTTAGTTTTTGTTTCTCCCTTTTTAATGCAGTCTTGACATTTTCTGTTTACCTGCTCCAAAAGAAAACAGAATTCCTTGAAAAGCAACGTAGACCAGGGGAAGACACTTGGCAGGACAAATAGCACTTCATCAGACACAGAGTAAAGTATTTCTGCCAATCCTCTAAGCAGAGAGTCTGAGCAGGGCTCCAGATCTTCTGCGTCTGCTGGTCTGCCTTTGCTCTGACTCTGTACTTCCCTATTCAGACGATCTCAGATCAGCTTCCCATCTCAGTACCTGTAAATAGGCAACATGAAAAAGTGTGTGTTGGGCTCCAGGGTGGATCTAGAGGGAAGGGCTCTTTGGGTCATGACCACACATGTTTATGGTTGGTTTTAGCTTTATTTCAGGTAATGGTGTCATTATCACATATATTTTAGATAGGGAATTAAAACTCGTAGCACAGTAGGTTACTTTTTTCTTTAAAAAAAAAAAAAAAAAGCTGTCTCTTTGAAGACCATTATTTTATGCCAAGAATTATTTCATTGCCTGATGACTAATCAGCCTCTTGGAGAGTTTTGTTATCAAGAGTCATGGAAAGTTGGCCCCTGGTAGGAATCTCACAGATAGTTACTGAAGGAAGTCAGGACAACATTCTTGAGCTTTTGTAGCCAGGAGAAGAACAAAATGGGTGTGAAAGTGACTGTGGTGCTGAAGTTTATTTATAACAGATGCAACTTTTCAAATGCTGCCTGAACTATTGAGCAAAATGGAGTAGTGCTGACAAATCCACTACTTGTTATTACTGGGCATTTCTGAATGTAGTCCACAAGTAATGGAGCCAAAAAGCATAATGGCATTTAGTTTTACATCATCTTTTAGAATGCTTTTAACACTACTGCAGTATAAGGAAAAAACAGATTATATAAGATACATCTTACTGTTTGTACTTTGACCAACCCTTTTGTCAGGAGGTGTTGTTCAGGTGCTCCCAGTAATCTCTGTTCCACACTAACACAACAGAAGGTACTGAAATAAGTTGGTTTCTGCAACTTTCTTTGCCACTCCTCACCTCACTTGCATGAGTCAGTGGGTTCAGGACAGAAAAGACACATCCTATTAACCTGTCCATAAGGTCTGTTCACACTGTGGGATCTCTTTGACCTCTCATTTTCGTGAGAAATGAGTTATTTGACATCAAAGATTCCGTAATTGTGACACAGGTACTGATTCAGTAGGAAGCAGTTTGAGAATAAAGACGAGCTGTATAAAGGGGATCAAGTAGCAAAATTTGGTAGCATTATACACAAATTTTACCTTTGGGACATGAAAATCTCCACACTGAGTTAGGCCACTATTCATGAATAGAGAGCTCTATTCGTTCTCTATACACATTCTGTATAGTCTGGGTTATAGTCCTGGAATGTTTTGGGGAAGTTCTGAGTTGTTACCGTGGAAGAGAAAAACAGTCTCATATGAGTGTAGGCCTGGAAAAAGATCCTAAACAAAGGCATTAGACCATCTATATGCTGTGTGAGTTGCTGTTTGCATCTTGGCACTGGGACAGTAACATGCAGCAGCTTGTGTCTGTGTTTGATCATGGTCATGTAAATGCTGGCACAGTCATCTCATGACTGAGTACCAGACAGAAACTAGGCTGTGCCACATATTGTGCTGTGACTTGCAGCATGTTTTGCATGCCTACATTTGTAAGAAGAGAGAGAGTGACAATGGGGTATCATGTTCCAAAACTGACAGCTAGCCATTCACGGGAGAATTTCAGAATAAGGATGGTGGTGATCATGGGGATGAGGTCCATGTTCTTTGTTGTTCTGTAGCCAGCTATCATGAGGCGATGGGCCCAAGAGAGAGGGCTGCCTGGTCCCTTGGAAAGTACTTATCCCTAATTATCACCATACTTTACCTGCCCAGTTCAGGAGGAAATGTACAATTTGGGAGATGCCATTTGTAAGAGTCTCAGTTGATACCCCTCTGAGTAACAGAAAACAATTAGATAGTGCACTCTGCTTACATAAGTTTGTGAGGCTCTTTTAGCATTGTTGGCAGGATGATATGTCTACGTGGTGCTCCTTTGTGTGGTTCTTCATCAATAGAGAGAACAATAATTTGTTTTATTGCAATTCACAGCAGCTTATTCGTGATGGATTTTTGCTGTTTTCTGCTGTCGTTCAGTTGCTCTGGCAGGTTTCACATCTTCAGTAGCACCTGCATTTCTGATGCAATGTCAACAGGCCAGTGTGCAGCTACCTCACATTAAGCCTGTGTGCAGCTACCTCACATTAAGCCTGTGAAGATATGTTCAGTTGCTTAGGTATCACTGTCATTGGAAATTATTTGGTGGTTTTCTCTGTGCCCTTCCTTGACTCATAAGCCATCATGGAGTTCAACCTGAATCACACCTGGGGTCTCTAGAGTTCGGGCATCATCAGTAATCTAGTGGATATGAATAGGGGTTTTGACTGTCTGAAGGGGAGGTGGATGCTTGATCTGTGTCCCACCTTCTTCCTGGGCTCTGTTGTCCTGCATGCTTGCAAGAGAAAGCAAGAGCAGATACTGCAGTGATACCTGAGGCCTGTGTTGAAGCAAGTGCAGCTGCCAGCACCAGCTGTGCTTCATTCACTTGCCCCTGTCCAAATCATGAAGGGTGCTTTGGCCAACAGCATCACCACAATCCCTGACAGCTGCTTGCATTTATATGGAAGTGAACAGTAAAATATTTATGACTTTTCTCTTCCTCTTTCTTCTTCTGCCTTTGACACAAACTCTTGTATCTCTACACTAGTCTTTGGTAGCCCAGGTTTTGCTGCTGGTGTTGCCCAGGTCTGCAGCCTAAGAGTACAAGTGTTTGCTAGAAACAGAAAAACAAATCCCCAAAGTATCCCCAACCTGTTCTCAGAAAACTATGCTCAGAGACCTGTGGGATCTGAACTTGGGTGGGGGGAAGGTGTCAGCCACCAGGTTAAGAGACTCCAGTGGATGTGTTCCTGGCTGGTGGGAGGACACTGGGACGTGTTCATTTTGTTGTTTCACCCACTGGTTTAGTTGGCTGTCAGACAATGGACAGTTTATAATGGTGGGAAGTACGTTATTTGTAGTTAAACCAGTGGGTGATACTCTCTGCCTATGGACTGTTCCATGTTTCATTAGGCAGCATACTGGAGTCAAGGTACCACTC
Organism: Neodrepanis coruscans; assembly: GCA_013400695.1. NCBI lineage: Eukaryota > Metazoa > Chordata > Aves > Passeriformes > Philepittidae > Neodrepanis > Neodrepanis coruscans. The sequence goes on along the minus strand of VYZS01044780.1, from coordinate 18,750 downwards.
TCCTGTCATCCCTGTAATCTGCAAGCTGCTTTTATGTGGTAGGAGTGAGGACAGAATTTTCCTTAAAAGCTTCTCTTTTTGGTCATGATTTTTCTAGTTAGATTTTATATTTATTTGCTTGGAGTTTTTTTCAATATCTGTTTTTCTGGAACAGTCTCAGTGCTATTCTCCTCACTATATGAAAAGCAATAGCACTTGGGGGTTGGACTTTTTTTTTTTTGAGTCAGTGTTCTTTCTGATAAGGAACGTCACTCAGCCTTTCTCTAAAACCAAGTGGGGACAATGTGCTTTGTCTCATAACCTGAAAGCTAACAAAATTGTCTATTTTAGCTCTGACTAGCTGAGAATGAATTGTCATGAATATGAGAGAAACTCCCTTTAAGTACGTAATGTTCTTAAAATATGGAAACTTTAAAATACACATCAAGTCCAAAATCTTAAATTTCACTAGGAAGTGAATAAGCAAGCAGTGCAGATTGCAGATCATACATATTCATATCCTTCTTCATCAAGGTACTTTGTACCACACATTTCTGCCAAGGTAGTCCTGGGAACCAGGCAGAGTCTTGTAGGAAATCTTTGCTTCAGAAAGTTTTGATGGTGTTTGCCCATGTAGGTTTTGTTGTAATAACCTAATAGCAAAGTGACAAAAACATGGAAAATAGTAGGAAACCCTGAGTCTTAAAAGTCTTGAGGTTTTGGGTTAAACACAGGAGGTATGAATGTGTATGGGAAAAAGCAGTTATGTTCACCGTTGTTAAACCATGTAAAATAGATGAGATAATTATGAACTCTACACAAAGGTGTACTCCTTCAGAGAAGAATACTGACAGGCATGACATCTCCAACCCACTTCCATCAGTGAGATTGCAACGTTATTCCTTTGTAATAAATATATCTTGCAGGTATTGTCAAGAGACAAAAAACTGTAGGACAAAATTTTATTTAAGAAAGGACTTAAGGCACTGTTGTGTAATGGTTAAGGAAGCTGTTGTCTATCAGGAGTCAGAACAGGTCACTCTTGTGAAATCTTGGTTAGTTTTCAGATTGACAGAAATACTGGTTCAAGGACAGGTGCAAATTTTTCTTCATCCTCTGAGATGGTGAACCTGAAGCATAATGTCATATAAAATGTCAGTTTGATACTTTTACAGATGAGCAGCATCACCCAACTGACTTGCGAATTGCTGTTAGAGCTTTGGCAGAATGACCAGTTTTTCTCCTTTCTGGTAGGGAACATACATATGTTAGTAAATATGCTTCAGGCAGCAAAATTAGAAAGCAGGAAAGAACATGAAATGGAAATAAATGCTTACACAGCAGTGTTAGAAAGCAAATAACCACAATATTCTTAAAATAGGTTATGAAATTCAAGTGGAAAGAAGACATTTACAAACAGCAGGAAGATAAAAGCATTACTGACATTTATGTCGGATTGTTTAGTGGGAATTGTAAACTATGCTATGGCTATAGTGGAATGTCCCTTGGAGGTGGTAATGAATTAGCAGGGAGGAATCTTANTATGCTTCAGGCAGCAAAATTAGAAAGCAGGAAAGAACATGAAATGGAAATAAATGCTTACACAGCAGTGTTAGAAAGCAAATAACCACAATATTCTTAAAATAGGTTATGAAATTCAAGTGGAAAGAAGACATTTACAAACAGCAGGAAGATAAAAGCATTACTGACATTTATGTCGGATTGTTTAGTGGGAATTGTAAACTATGCTATGGCTATAGTGGAATGTCCCTTGGAGGTGGTAATGAATTAGCAGGGAGGAGTCTTACTGCCAGTGGTGTTGGGGTGTAGTGATCATGTTAAAAACCCCAAACTAAACCACGCCAGTCCACTCTGCTTGGCAGAAATAGGCAGCTTGGTGAATTGTACATAGCAGAATCTATGGGTGGTGACTAAGCTAAAGCAGGGCTGCAGGTCTTGGGTTTTGGCTCCAGAGGAAGTATTGGGTCGTTGTAGGCCAGGGCACATCCAAGGAAGGCTGACCTCCCTCATACATATATTCTGTTGGTATTTTTACGCTCAATTTTATATCTTTTTTGATTACAAAATACACTGTCTCTGGTGGGTAGAAATCTTCTCTCATACACACTACTAATTTCATCATATATCCTGAGTAATCTGGGCTTGAGGGCAGCCAGTATTCCAAGCTAGGATTTTTACACAGGTTCACATCTTCAGCTTGTGCCTAGAAAAATTCTAACACAAATTAACTTTTTCACCCCGTGCTATAATAGAAAATTAGAAATCTTGCTGTGAATTATATATATATTTTTTTTCCCCCTCTTATCTAGATCACTGGTTACTTCTAGTGAGATGATGACCAAGTGCACTGGTCACAAACAAGAACAAGGATGATTTTCTAAGGGGAAGCATGCTCAGTAACAGAATGCACATTTAAGATGGAAAAGCCCAATACATCAACACCTTCATTTCTGTCTTCTAACTTGGGACATTAATTTGAAAGAATAGATTTAAAAATTAAAAAAAAAAAAAAAGGCCTCAAATCTCGAACAAGCTGCTTGGATGGGAAAAGAGCAGGGTTTGGCCAGTAATGGGCTGTGACAGGTGGTGGTTATACTGCAGTGGGTCATCGGTTTGGCGTATCGGGCAGGCATTTCATCTTTTTGTTTTCAGTGTCAGTAGTTATATACAGCATCAATTATTCATAAGAGCTGAAATCTCTCTAACTGATAAAATGGGAGTGATTTCTTTACCTCTCTTTTGAGGTTCCTGTTCTGACAGGTTAAATAACAAACTAACTTGCGGCATAATTCCAGCCAGTGAGGTGGCTTTATCAGGAGCCCAACTTCACTGCCTCTGTGATGGGACATGGGGGATGGACAAGATGTGCACACACCTGTAGGGCTGTGATCTTACTGGCATCGTGGAGACATGTTGGGAATGTGAAGCTCGAGGGCAGCCTGGGTTGCAGTGACCATGAAATGGTGGAGTTTGAGATCCCTGGGGCACTGAAGAGAGTGCAAAGCAAGCTCTGGCCTTCAGCAGAGCAGATTTTGGCATATTCAGGGATCTGTTTGGTGGAGTACCATGGAATAAATCCCTGGAGGGAGGAGGAGCTATTAAGAGGGTAATTTTGAAGGATTTTGTGGATAACAAATTGGCTGGGTGCATTCCAAGAGTTGTAGTGAATGGCTCGATATCCAAGTGGAGCCCAGTGAGGATTGGTGTTCCTCAGGGGTCAGTATTGGGACTGATGCTGTTGTGATGTGGATTATCAGTGATATGGATTGAGTGCATCCTTGGTAAGTTTACCAATGACACCAAACTCTGTGTGTGGTTGATATGCCGGAGGGAAGGAATGTCACCCAGAGGGACCAGCCTGTGTGAACGTCATTAAGTTCAACAGGGCCAAGTGCAAGGTCCTGCACATGGGTCAGGGCAATCCCAAGCACAAACACTGGCTGAGTGGAGAATGGATTGAGAGCAGACTGAGAAGGAAGACTTGGGAGTCTCGGGGGATAAGAAGCTCAGCGTGACCCCACAGTTTGTGCTGCAGCCCAGAAAGTTGTGTGCTGGTCTGCATCAAAAGCTGTGTGGCCAGCAGGTCGAGGGAGGAGATTCTCCTCTATGCTCCTGTGACACCCCAGCTGGAGCA
>VYZS01044780.1:0-14427 GCA_013400695.1 Neodrepanis coruscans | reverse complement strand
TTAAAAAATAAATAAATCTTGAGGCATTCCTTCAGATGCAGCTATTTTCTGTTGCCAACACCTACTTCTCTTGCAGAAGCCAAATTATTCATTCTCACCTTTTCTCTCAGTAACACATAAATACTACCATTATAGCATTGTTTCTGCCTTGTCTTTGGCTTCTCAGCCTGTCTATGGGATTCACTGAAATCCTGCATTTCCTTCATGCCTCGCTGTCTGCCTTCTGCTGTGTGTGGATGTGTGTGTGTGTGCACTCTGCCTCCTGAGTAGGGAGCAGTTGGGACTCCCCAGGGAGCACACTCTCCCTGAAAAAAAAAATTGTCTTTTGAGACTGACTTATTTGGTGAGGGAAATAATAAAATATATCTCACTTATTTCATAATTAAAATACTAGATTTCCAGAAGTTGAAACACGCTGCTTTTGAAAGCTATGCTCTATCTAACTACTGTATTGCCCGGGCTGTCTGTTTGTCTTCCAAATAATAGCTGCAGATTTCCTGGGCTCATCCCCTCTTCTCATTCCTCACAGTTGTGGCCTTTCACAGAGAAAAGACAAGAACCGTTCTCCATAGACCTGACAACTCCCTCTTTTGTCAGAGTCATTTCGTCAAACTGTTGTTGAATATCCCTCTTGCCTTCCTTGAGATTTTATGAGGTCTTATCAGTGTGAAGGTGTACTAACATAATTATATTACTTATGCCTATCTTGGCCTCTGAAAAAATCATTCTACCTAGAATAATCCTGAACTAAAGTGAAAGTTCCCTGTGATGAAGAGAAATTAGAGGGGCTCTATGTTCCTACTGTTATTATTGTCTTTGTTGTCCAGGTCTGTCATTGTCTGGGTAGTAGGGAGTTAATTGTATTTCTTTCATTTGGGACATAAGTCTGACTAAAGAATATTTTAGAGTGGCATTCATTTAGATTTGATTTTGTTCTTGTTCTGATAAGGTCATCCTAATTAATAATCTTGTTGGGGAAGAAGACAAGCGAATATTGATTTGCATAATATAGAAATGTGATTGAAGTAAGCACAATTCAGAGTTTTTCTGAAAGTTGCAAGATCTCTGAGAAACAGGTAGGCTTGGATCTTAAAAGGTGGAGCATGTAGTGCCTGTGATTCTCATTGGTTAAAACTTGGCCTCGGATTTCAAGGTACAGGAAAAACCAGGAATAACTCTCCTGAAAACACTAGAGTTAAATAGTATAAAACATGCTCTACTGAGATCAGGTTTTCAGTCTATTATTCAAATTTGGACTAGGTTTGACCCACTGACCTCAGTGAGGTCCTTGTGGGTTTTAACACAGCTTTGCCCTCAATAGGATAGAAAAAAAATGTATGATTTAGCTATGACATTTGTTTCTTAACCTTACTTGTGGCATTTGTGTATTCCACGCAAAAGTGATACAGTATGGTGTGGATGTTTGTTTGTGTCTATCCATTAAGATATGTTAGCAGTATTCCTGCTGTGTAAACAGAGATGGGTTTTTTAGGGCTGTGGGCTGCTGTTTGTTTGTTTGGTTTTTTTAAGGGGTTTAGCCCTTTGCCTTATGAAGAAATTACAGTGGCTAATTGGAAGTGAGGCTTGTGGAAAGTGTTCTAATTTTTACTAATACTGAAGATTAATCCCTAATCTCCTGCCAACCTTCGTCACTCAGAGCAGGCATTTTGGCTTTGTGTATTTTGCTCTAAAAGAGCATTGCCTTGAGTTGACACAAATGTGGCAGGAGGTTGAGCAAGTCTCCTGTTGGCCTCTGTGCCCAGGAGCAGCTGCAGGGGATGGGATGTGCTCACCCTGGCTTGGGCACATGGTGGGTTCCATGCACTCTGGGGCTGTGTATTTGCTGTGGTTTACAGACCTGCAGAAAGCACCACTTTGCAAGTCTGGTTGTGAGAGAGTTCTCAGGCATGTCCTTAACAGCCCCCGGTAAGCAGAGCCTCTTGTTGAATCCCAGGTTGTCAGTCCCAGACTTCCCAGGAAGGCTGCATGTCTAATGTCTGCAATGTGTTTAGCTTCTTATTCTAGGTGACATTAATGGCACAAGGACCTCTGGCAGTTTCTGAAGCAAAAAGACTTAAGTTGGGAGTCTACAAAAAGGGACAGCTCAAGCTATCAGAACAAGTTAACCATCTAGAGGATGCCCAGCTAGGGATCCTTTCTTAGTGTTATCTTGGTGCTCTGCAAACCACCCCATAGATTCCCATTTCGTCCTCTACTTGCAAAATTATGCTTCTTTCGTAGTCTGTTTTGCAGGACTGTTGTGATGCTTGTGAAGTACAGTGGGAAAAGGAGACAGTTGTTGAATGATGGAAAATTTTTTACTGTATATTTCATGTAGTTTGATGTTTTTAAAGCCTGTATTCTTGGTGAATAGATAAATTAAAATACTTCAGCCTCTCTTGATCATTTGCTAGTGATTTCTGCTTATTTACTTAATCTGTATTGCCAGAATATTTTAAAAGATGTGCCTTTGTACAGTCCTCTGAGGAACGATTTTCAAACATGTCTTTGTTACCAACAGGTAACAGATGGTGGAACTATCTCTTATGTGGCACTAACGATGAAACAGCTGGAGTATGTCAGTAAGGATCCATAGCTTGTGCAGTTTCAAGTGGTAATTTAGTCAAAACTTCATCAGGAGTAATTTCTCTGAGACACACTGACCCCACTCATGAATGATCTTCCCCTGTGAAGTTTGTAATAGGTTTTGGTTGAGACGAAGTAGAACATAGAGTTATATTTAATGTTGGAGTGATACCATGCTTGTTAACCAGATCCTTTGTGCACAGCAGTATTATTTGGTGTGGTGCAGTGCTCTTTCTGCTACTGTAAAAAATATTAAATGTCACTGGACATGTTCTAAATTCATCTGTGTGCCAGTTGACCCTTTATTGGGAAAAATCTCTGACTTTTGCAATGATAAGGTTTTGCAATCCATCGGTTTTGTTCCTTTTACATTTTGCACAAATTATTGTGTGTGTGGGGTGTGTATGTAAATCACTTTTTTTTCTAGCAAGTTGTTTTATTGAATCATTTTGAGCAAGCAGCCCTCAACGCGATGTCAGTATAGCTTTTAAGATGAAGTATGTTTTTCCTGTAGAGTTAACTTCAATAGCCACCTAGGTATTGTGTCAAGCCCATTCCTTTCCCGAGTTCACCCCTGCTGGAGAACTGTGGAGCTGTGAACTGGTGTGTGTCAGCAGTGTTGCCTGTGGCATGTTATTAGAGATGGGTTTGCCCTCTGACATGGTTTCACATTGTAGGGAGCAGTCCTTGAGCAGCCCACAGAGCCCACAGCCAGCTGCCTGTGGATGTGGCTGAGGGGAGAGTGTTGGGGACAGCTGAAGCAGCAGGGTGGGAAGGACAATGGCTGAGCACCACTCCTGTGTGTGTGGAGCTTGGGGCTTGAACCCATGGGTATAAGGACAATATTCCTGTGGCCTGGGAGCAGGATTTCAAAGCTGCCCTCATAATTCAGCCTGAATGCCAGGACTGTCTCTTGGCATCCCTGTCTGTCTAGGTACCACTTTCGCTTGAGCCATGTGAACCAAACCAGTCATCTCAGCCCAAAACTAAGAGTCAGCCTAACTCAGAACTCAGTAAGGACTGCAGCTGTAAAAAAAAGATATCCAGGAAAAACAATAATCACAGGCAGAATAAGTGGCTTTCCCTGGGAATCACTCTGCTGCTCCTGATGCTCTGTGGCTCCAGGAGGAGTTTTTAATATCCCTCAAAGAATATTTCTACCATTGATTCATCCATTTGTTTCTGAGCCAAGACTTCAACCTGACATGAAAGGTAATTTAGTATTTGTTTTATGGCTCCAGCAAAATGCTTCTTAGACTTTCTTTTACCCACCTTACTGTGCCTATTCTTCTGGGCATTATAGTGATCTTGTTGACAATGCATCTACTTTGTAGTGAAAACACCAGCTAAATTGTAGGGCTGAGGACACTCTGAGACCTTCTTGTATGCTAACTCTTCCATCTTTCTGGACAACAAAAATATACCAGAAAAATAGAGTAGTTCAACCTGCTACATAGCAAAGAACTGTGGATGCTACTTTTAAATCTCCCAGTAACTCATTTGGATGACCTCCATGAAATCCCAGTCTGGGCAGGAAGGCTTTGTCTGTTTGCTGCTCAAACACTGATTATTCACATAAGCTCAAAAATAGTTGCTTATCAAGGTTCTGACATTCTTGCCATTTTACCTTTTTTTTTTCCTAATAATAAATAATTTGTAAAATCTATTGTGCAATAAGTTAAACTCTCTGCAGTCAAATAGAAGACTGAATTTAGAATTATATAGCTGGTAAATGTGTTTCTTTGACAGTCTCAGTAACTTGTTTCAAATTATGTTAGTTTTGTGCTAGCTGTTCTTTTTTTAATGTTCTATTTATATTTGTTTGGTTGTTGTTTTTTGTTTTTTTTTTTTAAATGTGCTGAGGTAGCTGTCTAGAGATGTTAAATCTTCATATCTGATAATATACAGAACTGACAGCCAAAACCCTCCCTGAATTTGGGGAAAGCTTTTGAATGGGAGCAGAAGAGTATTTTATGTTTTCTTGTTAGAAATATGTCAGATTCCAGATTTTTTTTTATAGGAGCACATCTGCTGAGACCTGCTGCAAATTTACATGCTTGACGAAACAACTCAGCCATCTGATGGTGACAGTCATGACTGATGCCCTGAAATTAATTTGTCCTGTAACAGCAGTGACAAAACAAACAGTTTTGAGGATTGAAACAGTCTCCTGTATTACAAAACAGCTGTTGCATAAAATAAGATGTCTGCTTTAATAAATATGTGCCTACTTTTTTTGTCTTTTTATTTGCAAGGAAAAATTGTTGTGGAGGAAGTCGAGTTCACATTTAAAAATAACATTGCAGGGTTTGTTACTCTTGTGTTCATCTGTATACATGTTTGGGGTTTGTGATTGCTTATTAGCCAAAGGTTTCCTTGCTCATGACTGGCACTCTGAACCTCTGTAGTCGAGTTTCCCAGTGTCTTTTTTGCCACTTGGACCTGTCACTACTGTATGTGCTTGCACAAATCATCTCATCTGCATCTGCAGTTCAGAAATTGTAGCTTTGCTCTGTTTTTGCATCCCCAAAGGAATAAGTCAGTTTATGTCTCTGGCTGTTACTGTCTTTCCTGTTTTCTCAGCAATTTTTCTCTCTTTATTTTGGCTTAAGATGTCCAAGAACTGATGCATAACTCCCATGTAAAATTAAGTGGGATAAAATAAAGTTCGATATTTTTCAATTCTGTGTAAACATGAAGAACAATTTTTAAGGCTGAATATTAATAAGCACTGTAAGGACATACATTTTTAATGGAGCTGCTGCCCACATAAGAAATTAGGTCATTCGGTTTTTCTTTTTGCTTTTTATTCCAGCAGTTAATATATCACATGAAAGCAGAGTTCAAGACCAGTGTTTTGTACTAATTAGCAGAAGACTGAAGGTTGTATTTGGAAGGCAAAACAAAAGACTTCATCTATTTTACCTCTAGTAGCTCTTGAAGGAGTTGGTAAACCTAGAAATGAAATAGAGGCAAAGCCATGTGCTTTAAGTTGCATTTTGCAGTCTCTCCCAGTTGGAAACAAGACAGGAGTCTGATTACAGATGTTTGCAGATTGGAGATATGCCAGGATGGCACTACAAAACATTTGCACTGGGGTTTGGGTGGGGGTTGGTACTGACTTACTCAAGGAGTTCTAAAGGTTAGTCAAAGCAAAAGTTGACCTTATGAATGGGATTGCAAATTAGCCTTTTTCTCTGTAGGAGTCACTGGTGTCACATTTCCAATAGGTGTATTTTGTAAAAGTAAGGGACGTTTTTTAATTTTTTTTTTTTAATCCTTGTGCTGTTGTTTGCAAGATGCCAGTTACTGTGCACTTAATAAATGATGGCAATGCAAATCTAAATGTTTCACATCCAATCAGGAGCAGCAGTAAGTAACAGTAACTCTTAGAAAGCCTAAAATGGTCTTGAAAACTTACCAGTTACTATTTACCGTTTCTTGTAAAGCTGCTTAGAAGTTTTAAGTGTGTATGAATTTAATGTGGGTTCCTATAAAGATACAAAACATAATGGCTAACACATTTTTGTCATTGTCACACTTTGAATGAAACACAACTTTATGTTTAAAGTGTGTTAGGCTACTACAAAAATAATCAAAATGTTGTCTTTTCTTTCAGCTCCGGCGATAAACCGGTTCACAAGACGTGCATCAGGTAAGTTGAATGAAGTTTCATTTGTCTGCATAACAGTTGAAACATAATGCTGACAGCAATTGTCATGTAAAATGTGATATGACATTAGTCAGAGTTCTTCAAGGATGACTGACTTGGGTTAACCTCTAATTTGTTATCTGCTTCACTGAAAAATTTAGCTGAGGTTTCAGGTCACAGAACTAGCATGAACCCTTCTTGTTGCTGTGATATTTATTAAAAACTTAAGGTGTTTTTACCTTTAAAGAAAATAATTTTAGTCCTAACAGAACTGAACATTGAAAGCAAGACCTGAATATAACCTGATGCAGGATTATTACCTTGCTTACTTTATGGACGACCTGAAACTGCAATTTGGTGATCAGCTGTGCATGAGGAAATGTACAACTGTGCAAGAAATGTTTTTCCAGCCTGAGCTGGTTTGTGTACTTGGTGCATTGTTCTGCTGAGCAGAGCTGGTAGATCAGGTCTAGAAGTGTCATTGCCATGGTGGTGGTGTGTTGTCCTAGGAATACTTGGTCATCCTAGGGCTGATCTGTGTTTTCTTCAAATTAACTTAGCTCAGAGAACTCTTTATCTTATTCCATTACATGTAACAGATTCCTCTCAATAACATAATTAAAAATTAATTTAATTGATTAATGAAAAATTGTATTCTTGGCCTCTCCTTTTTTTTCTGCTATGTCACATCCTTTAGGCTTCATTTTTGAGGGCTTTTTCTTCTGAAGCATGAGGTTCAGAACCTGAATCTTGTTTGTTAAAAGTGCTATGAATCTGAAAATGTAGCATAAAAGTCACCATTAAATGTGATGAGACTCATGACAGACTCAGTCAGCAAAGCAGGAGATACGAGCTGTTCCTAGTCATTTCAGGTATTCAGTATGCCAGGTTTAAAATCAAAGTATAAAACATTCTTTGTCTTCAACTTCTTGTCATTCTTAATAAATGTAGTAGTTTGTATTTGATAATGCAGTAACTCCACCCAGACTTTAATTTTGCAAGTTACAACCTCAGTCAGATAGTTCTTTTTAAATATAAAAATATTAATGGAAATTCTCAGGATTACTAAGGAACTTTATAGATAAATGGAAGTTTGGATTTGCAGAACTGGTGCGTAGAATATCATAGAGTCATAGAAAAATTTGGGTTGGAAGAAACCTGCAAGACCATCTCGTTCCAACCCCCCGCCATGGGTAGGGACACCTTCCACTGGACCAGGTTGCTCTGAGTTCCATCCAGCCTGGCCTTGAACCCTTCCAGGGATGGGGCATCAAAAACAAATTTGGGCAAACTGTTCAGTGCCCCACCTCCCTCACACATGTAGCACACAGTAAGAAAATGCAATGACTTCTGAATATTCTCATGCTTTAAGTAATGACACTTCTTCATGAGGTACCGTGGCGTGAAATGAAAGGCATGATTCGTTAACTAGTGCTTGGTAACAGTGAGAAGGCTCTATGCAAATCACATTTCATGTTTTAAGGAAAATTCTACTGTGACTGATTGATAGCTGACTTTAATGAATGCATCCTTCCAGCAGATGTGTGCTAAGCTTTTGCATTTCAGTAAGAGAGTTTGATTGTTTCAAAAGCTAATACTTGCACAGAGATGCCCCAGCCAGTTATTTTTAATGTTTCTTAACATTAAATTAACATTTCTTTTTAAAAAGAAACAAAAAAAATTCTAAGCCTAAATTTTTTGCACAATTATTATGGAAATAATTTCTATGGGCAGTTTTTATTTCATGTGTTCTGGTCTTGTTGAAGAGAGATAAAATATCTATCTTATTCAGAATAACGGGTTAGGTTGTATGGTATTGTCCAGCTGTAAATTGTGTAAACACATTTCAAGCTGGAAGAAGGTAATAATGCAGTCTACTACATGCACTATTTTATTAAGCTACTGGCAGCTTTAATGGTTAAAATAACTATTTACAAACAAGGAAGCCTGTGAAAGGTGATAGTTCTTAGTTTCTTCTTAAATAGTAAAGGAGTACCAAAGAGGTACAGTACCCTTAAGCAACTTGATTGATCAAATATAAAATTTAAAATATAAATCAGTCTGTGCTGATAATAAAAACATTTCACAAGGATGTTTGCACACCTAATCATATTTTTAGATTCTTTTTTTTTTTTTCTAATTGAATAATTGTTTGGGTAGATTAAGGTAGTCAAATACCTTGCAAGTAGAAAAGTTGGATAGTAGCTGTTGGGACCATTTTTTATGCTTGGTAGCTTAATAGGCTTCTGTAATCAAAGGTGATTTTCATGTTTAAGAAATGAGAGGCAGAACAAAGGAAATTTAGAGGGATATTTCTCAAATATGAATTTCTCCTAATTTTAGGCTGTTTGGCTAGGAGTTATTTTAAAACTTGAAATATGCAAGATTGTTGATTCTTGAGTGTTTGTGGAGATTTGCTTTTGGTGAGTGTTACTCCCAAGTTAATGGTGACTATCTGGAGATCTGTAGCATGTGGTTTGATGTTGCATCTGATCTGGTGATGCTGCAGGCTGATTCTGAGAGCCTGTGGCTTCAGGGTCCCTGCTTTTGGTCATGCCTTTGCCCATGGGTTGTTTCTACTTCCCTTGCATAGACCTGTTCTACATTCTGCTGCCTGAGGGTGCATTGATTAAAATAAAATAGAAATATACAGGAGGCTTTGTTGTGTTGATTTGCACAGACCCGTGCTGTGACTCCCAAATAACTATGTTGGAAAGAGGGGTTATAGTGTCTGCCTTGAGCCAGTGGTGGGAGGGAGAAAGAGCTGAACTACTGACACCAGTTGAGGCAAAAAATCTGATGGTATCTGCAGCAGACTCAGACTGTTCTGCTAAAAGCTGCCTTTTGAGCTCTTCCAATGATAAGCAGGGAGAAGCCAGTAGAGAACCTGTTTCTTCACAGAGAATATCTACAGTGGGTATCTTGATGTTTCTGTTATTCTTTGGGTAATGATTAGTGTTTTACTTGGTTGCATAAGGTAGTTATTTTTCCTGACTGAGCTAGAAATTAAGCAGCCAGAGCTTAATTGCTGAAGCACCTACTGAAAATAATGCAGTAAGACATTTATTATTTAACAGCTGTTCCTGTTAACATGCTGTGAATGTATTAATGTGCTGTCATTGGTATGTAGAAAATAAAGGCCTAAATAAGCTGGTATTAATTAATTGCTCCTGCAGTCCGATTCCTAAAATCTGTTGAGCTACCTAATTTGGTATCTCTTCTGTGTGTTTGTTCATATGTATGTGTATATAGGCAGTGTGGTCTGAATACATCAAATACTCATACACCATAGTGCTTATGACATAGCTACTCACAGGCTAGTTAATAATGTACTCTATTGTTCTGGGCTGTGCACAGAGATAATAGATAACACAGTCTTAAACAGAGGAGTTTAGAAAGAAGTGATTAAAAATACTTCATACAGCTAGAATGAACAATGAGACAGCTGCAAGTAGTTAATCCTCAATTTTTCCTTTAAAATCTGGTGCCACTGAGATGAAGAGAAAAGATAACAACTGTTGAGGCAATCAAGAGACTTGGATGGGGGAAAAAACGGGAACGTGGAGGTAGAAGCAGCATCAAGTGGAAAAGAAAGCTGTGAATAGGTTCATGAGGTGAAAAATGAGTAGAAAATCCTAAACGAGCTAAGCTGGCCAAGAGATGCAGTTTCTAAATATAGACAAATACTTTTCTTGCTATGAATGAGATTAATTTTAATTTGCCTTAAACCATGGCAGATAAACAAACAGGTAAATTATCTCATTAAATACTGTCAGGAGTTTAGACTAATGCAACAAAGCCAGCATGGGTTTGCTGTATAATGAGCTTAAACTTACACTTGATAGATAACATTTACAGAGGCTATTTTATACCCATTTACTAGTATTCTGTACAAATGTATAATGTCATTTTAATCAAGAAGTAGATAAGTTATAAAATTACTTTAGTTATGTATCTGCTTAAGCTTTTGACAGAGAGAAGAGAACCTGAATTTGCTGTGAGTTAGCCTTCTTAAGCTAAGAAGAACTGGTAGATAGGCTCAAGGGCATATTAACAACAGAGATAACTTCCTCATTCCTCTCTCCAGACAATATCGAACTTCAGAATGCTGCTTTCACTCTCTGGCACAGTACATCAGCACTGAACCTCTAGGGAAAAACTGGCTTATCTTGAATAAGATTGCAATCAAGGAGATACCACTACTGAGGAAAGAGCAGAAGGAAGCAGAGAAGGCAAAAACTTTGATGCTAATGAGGACCTCTCCAAAGGAAAAAAAACCATGAATAAATGGATGCTTTCATTATGTACCTACTACATCAGCCATCAGCCTAAGTGAGACAGAATCTCACATAACACTAGAGAAGGTCTCAGTGCAACAAATTTTTTTTTTTACTTTGAACTTTTCTTTAAATTTGCAATTGTTGAAATTGAAAGTATTTTTTGCCTTTTCATACACTGCAGAGAACTGTCACTTTTAGGTATATGGCTGATTAGCTGCAGAGGAAAGGCTGAGAAAGAAGGAAGAAAGGTTTTCTGTCCTGTGGGGAAAAAAGTGTTTAATGCATTTAGCAGGTACATAAATTCAAACTGTCTTTCTGTGTGTTCTGTGGTAATTTCTTGTAAGGGCAGAGCTGCATTTTGTGGCTTGTCTCTCCCCCCCTTTTTACGGAAGTTTCTCAAAGAACCAAAACTCGTTTTACTTAACTTGACAAATGTTAGACTTACAAAACAGTTATAAGACAACAAGGAAGATGCAACATTCTTTTTTTTCTTAATTACTTGAGATGCCCAAAAGCCATGGTAATGAAATTGTGCAAGACAGATGATAGTTAATTTGAATTGGTAGAGCTAAGTGGTTTTAGTCCAACTTTTGCTCAAACCTTGATTTATTTAAATACTTTCCAGCAAGAATTTCTGAAGGTTAGAAATACTTTCGGTCGAACTCAGTCAGGAGAAAGCACATAATAGGAAACATGACTTTTTCAGTCATTTTAGAATTTTGGGGCATAAGTAAATCCTTTAATCAAAACACACTGATTAATTTCTAAGCTTTATCCACCTAGTGGATGAGGGAAAGGCTGTGGGTGTTGTCTGCACAGACTGTAGTCAAGCCTTTGACATGGTGTCCCACAATGTTCTTCTGGAGAAACTGAATGCTCATGGCTTGGATGGGTGCATTATTTGCTGGGTAAAAAACCCTGGATGGATGGCTGGTCCCAGAGTGTGGTGGTGAATAGTACTACATCCAGCTGGTGGCTGGTCACAGGTGGTGCAGGGCTCAGGACTGTGGCCAGTCCTGTTTGATATGTTTATTGGTTACCTGGATGAGGAGGAGGTCAGGTGCACCCTTGGTCAGTTTGCAGCAAGTTGGGCAGGAGTGTTGATCTGCTGGAGGGCAGGAGGGCTCTGCAGAGGGATCTGGACAGTGGGCTGAGGATCAGTGGGTTGAGGCCAGTTGTGTGAGGTTCAACAAGGCTAAATGCAAGGTCCTGCCCTTGGATCACAACAACATCATGAAATGCTACGGAGTGGCAACAGAGTAGAAAGCTGCCTGGTGGAACACAACCTGGGGATGCTGTTAACAACAGCNAGGGAAAGGCTGTGGGTGTTGTCTGCACAGACTGTAGTCAAGCCTTTGACATGGTGTCCCACAATGTTCTTCTGGAGAAACTGAATGCTCATGGCTTGGATGGGTGCACTGTTTGCTGGGTAAAAAACCCTGGATGGATGGCTGGTCCCAGAGAGTGGTGGTGAATAGTACNCCTTGAATCCTGGGCTCCTCCCCATAAGAAAGACATTGAGGTGCTGGAGCATGTCCAGAGCCTGGTGATGGAACTGGTGAAGTGTCTGGAGCACAAATCTTACGAAAAGTGGCTGAGGGAGCTGGGGGTGTTCAGCCTGGAGAAAAGGAGGCTCATGGGGGACCTTATTGCTCTCTACAACTACCTGAAAGGAGTTTGGGGCCAGGTGGGAGACAGTCTCTTCTCTCAAGTAACAAGCAACAGAGTAAGAGGAAGTGGTTAGAGAGTTGTATGGTAAAGAGAGTTTATATTGGACATTGGGAAAAATTTCTTAACTGAAATGTAGCCATGCTGAAGCACTGGGAGAAGCTGCCTAGGAAATTGGTTGATTCACCATCCCTGTAGATACTTAAAAGACATGTAGATACAGCACTTAGGGACATGGTGTAGTGACGGACTTGGCAGTTGTGGGTTAATGTTGGACTTGGTCATCATGAGGATTTTTCTAAACTCAAATACTACATACACAGAGTGAAACACTTCACAACAAGTTAGTGGGCACTTTACAGCATTGTTATGAACAGCGTAGAACATTAGTAGTGCCCTGGACCTATCAGACTTCCAAGCCTTGTGACCGCACTGCTGGGAGCAGGACAGTGTCACCATCACTGGACATGCACCTGCACAGTTCATCACACTCAGGTCATATTACAGGACTGTCCCTATGGTGTGTCTGGCCCGTGGCCCTTCCTGCCCTGCTTGTCTGCACCCCCAGCACGTGCCCATGGAATTGGGTGTTCTCAGCTCTCCCCTGTGTCTGATGGACAGGGCTCACACCTCTGCCTGGCATAGGGCTGCATTTTGGCATACCTTCAGATAGGAGGAGGGAGGTTCTGCACAGCCCTCATAAAAGGGGAAATCCGGGAGTAAATTTGCCAGAACAATTTATTAATTATCTTTGTGTAAGGTGCCAATAGGAAGAAAGTGACAAAATGGAAGTTTTGGTCTTAGTTATTCTGAACCATTGTGTGGACTGTGGATTAGTCATGCTCACAGTAGCATTTACATATGTCACTGGCAGCTTTCAGTTTAATAATTTCTGCAGAAAATGTGACAACCTACTTAAGAAACACTGTGAATTTTACTGCATTTAGACCATGGGAGTCCTGTTAGTGAAGGAATGGCTAATTGCTTTCTGAAATTATAAGTATGCAAGAACATAGGTGATATTAAATTCAATGGTTAAATATAAACTAGTATTTAGGAAGAGCAAATCAATACTGTTATCCAAGAATAGAAGATGTCCCTAGGAACGATATTTCACTTGTGATTTTGTTGAGTTTTTCTTGAAAAGATTGGCACCCACTTTCCTGTGGCATGTTAAAAATCGTCAGAGAAAGGCAGCTTACTGAAATGAAGTGCTATTCCCTTTTATACAGTAAGGCAGAAGCTGGGGTTGTACCAAAAATAATGGTAGGAATGAAGTAACTGTAAACTCCCCTTTGAAGTGCTCAGGGAGAATGCAGTTGTAGAAACATACCAAGGGATAGTGACAAGAAAGAGTAATAAAGAACTTTATTGGTGAACCAGTAATTCCAGTTCTTCAAGCAGAGTCACTGGTTCTGCTTGTTCCCAGTGTTGAATCGCCCCCAAATCACCCCCAAATTCAAGTGATGTTGAACTCACCTTTGTTCTTTGTTACACACATTTAGTCAATCGAAAATTTAAAATGCCACTTTTTTTAAAATAAACAGAGACATAATCAGCTGACATAAAGTAGTATCTAATACTAAAGTTCAGTTAGCACTAAGGCTGCCATTGTTGGAGTGAGAAAAACCAGAAGAAAAATGCTGTCAGAATTTGAGAGTGTATCTATATTGCATGAACAGGGCACAGAAGAAGGCACCAAAGCTTATGGCAGCACATCAGTGTGGCATGTTGTAGCTTACTGGAGGTCAAAGAAGCAGAATATCTTGCTGAAGGGGACTGTAGGACTGTTGAATTCTGCAGGGCTGCAGCCATTCATGGATGCAGAAGTGTGTCGTGCATCGTTGCATGAATGGACATACCCTTTATTAGCTTCATGCTCCCATTGCAAGGCAGTCACCACTTCTGTTTTATGCAGTTTTTCTATGCAGATGTGCCTCTTCAGCCATATTCTGCAATAGCAGCCGCCTCAATTGTTAATTGCTGAAAAAATACATTATTTTGTGATTTTGCACAAATGCATTGTATAGTCTGTGCTTCCCAGTCCTTTCAGAAAATATTGTCTTTCCTTGCCATGATCTCTCTTACAGTTACCAACATTGTAATGCTCAAATCCTTTGCTGTAAAACAGTATGGGCATGGTGCACTGAGCTGTAGCACCTTACAGCCACTGGATCAGGCAGAATGCTGTGCTTCGTTCTGGTCCTGATGGAAGCACATTTCATAGAATATCCTGAGTTG
>VYZS01044776.1:7550-23880 GCA_013400695.1 Neodrepanis coruscans | reverse complement strand
TCCAGGGTCCAGCTTTTCTCTAATTANGGCTCCAGGGTCCAGCTTTTCTCTAATTAGATAATCAGCACCCAGGGCCTGCCCCAGCAAGGCCTCGCGCACCCACAGAAACGCCGGGACAGGCCAGAAGTGATGGAAACGCCGGAAGTGCTGGAACGCGCCGGTAATGGCGGCGCCCAGCCAGGACCGCAGCGCATGCATGCGGCAAGAGCCGCCGCCGCTCCCACCGAGCACGGCTCCGTCGCCCGCCTGGGCCTCGCCCAGGAACGCGTCGCATTCATCCAGGCGGCTCTGCAGATCCACGCTGCCAGGGGAGGGGGCCTCCGCACGCCACATGTCCTTCGCTCCGGGCAGGCGAATGGCAGCTTCTCGCACCAAGCCCGCCGCGTCCGCAGACGCTGCTCGACCATGGACGCCACTCACCCATGGTGCCTCCGCCACGGCGTGCCTGCAGGCTGCACCCATCCACCCACACACACACACCCACACACACCCACACACACCCCCTTCCCCGGGCCGGCAGGGGCGGGGGGAAGGGGGGTGAAAACGGTTTATTTTCTAACCCACAACATAGGGTAATGCAGATTTTTTTTGTTGTGTACCAGACTGAAAAGACAACATTTCATTTTTATTTTTGGCCTGAATGGCAACAGCCTGTTTTCAGTTGGTTTCAAGAATTTTGATGTGCCCTTTCAGACCCTACCACATAAGAAGAAGAAAGCTAGGACTAGTGCTTTGAACTTAAATGTTCACTGTGTCTTTCAGGGCAGAGAGAACTGATTAGGGGTCACCTAAAAATAAATAAACACATTCATAAACTTATCTAATTATGGCAAAAGGAAACTAAGAAACTTAAGGATGAATGTGAGGGAGGTATGAGTGAGAGCAACTGGCCAAGTTGTAATGTTAAGTGTGTTGGGTTGACTATGACTAGATTTGAGGTCTATTACTCCCCTTGTCAGCTGGATAGAGGAGACAGACTATAACAAAAGGCTTATGGGTTGTGATAAGACCAGGAAAATATCACTCACCAGTTACTGTCATGGGCAAAACAAACTCAATCTGGGGAAATTAATTTAATTTATTATCAATCAAATCAGAGTACAATAATGAGCAAAAAAACAAAACCTTTAAACACCTTTCCCCCACCCCTCTCTTCTTCTGGGACTTCACTTTACTTCCAGTTTTCTCTTCCTCCCCCAAAAGTGGTGTAGGCAGGATGGGCAAGGAGGGTTGTGGTCAGTTCATCACATGTTGTCTCTGCTACTCCTCCCTCCTCAGTGGAAGGGCTCCTTGCATTCTTCCTCTGCTCTTGCATGGGGTCTCTCCCATGGGAAACAGTCCTCCATGAACTTCTCCAACACGAATCCTTCCCACAGGCTGCAGTTCTTTACAAACTGCTCCAGCCTGGGTCCCTTGCACAAGGTTCAGTCCTTCAGGAAAAGACTGCTCCAGTGTGGGTCCCTTGTGGGGTCACAAGTCCTGCCAGCAAACCCTCTACAGCACAGGCTCCTCTCCACAGGTCCAGATGTCCTGCCAGGAGCCTGCTCCAGCATAGGCTTACCACAGGTTCACAACCTCCTTGAGATATTCACCTCTTTTGGTGTAGGGTCCTCCATGGGCTGCAGATAGATCTCTGCTCCACCATGGACCTCCATGGGCTGCAGAAGCACAGCTTGCTTCACCATAGTCTTCATTGCAGGCTGCAGGGGAACCTCAGCTTTGATTCCTGAAGCACCTACTCTCCTTTATTCACTGACCTGGGTGTCTGCAGAATTGTTCCTCTGACATATTCTCACTCCTCTTTCTAGCTGCAGTTGCACAGCCTTCTTTTTCCTTTTCTTACATATTCCGCAAGTGCTACCACCATTGCTGATGTGCTTGGCTTTGGCCAAGATCACCATCACTGGTGGGCTTGGCCTTGGGTCCATCTTGGAGATGCGTTGCATTGGTTCTGACAAACAGAAAGGAAGCTCATGAGGAGCTCTGCTTGTCATATTTGATGAAACTTGGTCATGTAATAGCAAGGAAACCCAACTATCTGCTGCACTTTACTGCACACCTATGCATCTGTCTTTGAAGTCAACGTGACATGGGAACCTTCCTCAGCCACCAGGGCAATTAAGACTCGCGGGTAGTCCAAGTCCAAGATGCCCTTATTCTTTGAGAATACTACTGATCTAGATGTCTCCTGTGCTTGGAAATACCTAAATTAGGGCAGGAAAATACTTCTGCTTACTCCCTGCTTCACTCTACCTGTTTGCAGTTTTGGGGCAGCTACTGTGTCAATTTCCCTCAAGTCCTTGTCATCCTCTAGAAAGAAAAGGATCATACAAAGACGCATGTAATGCATTTGTGTGTGTTCTCCTACATGGTAACCCAACCCAACAGAAGTACCTTGCTCAGAACATTTTCTTGTTTAGCATGTGTATGTGTGCACATGCAAACTTGTACCTGTCTTCATGAGGAGTTGCCTTTATGCTTCTGTTCAGATAATTTTCTCTTAATTGGAGTGCTTCTGCAAAATCACTTGCTGAAGACATGAAAAACTATCATGAAAGGTAGCTCTTCCCTGTGGTATACCTAGTGCTTGCTTTTCTGTTGTGTCAGATTTGGTCTGTATTGTGCCTGGTGTCACCAGGCAGTGTCAGCTTGATCCACATAAACTCATCGTTTTCAAAGCCATCAGGCACCTCTGATAAGGCCTAAGTCAGCAAGGAAGAATTATAGCCAAGTCTACATGGCAACAAGTCTGAGTTTTGCAGGAAAGACTCAGGAGATGATACCTAAGGATGCTTGCTGTTGAACTCACAGGGATATGGGAATACTATGGCCTCCAACATCACTAGTTTTCCAGCCTTGTTTTTGCCCTGCAGAGTTGGAGCAGTTCTTCTTTGAGAAGGGAATGAAATCAAGAAGCACAGGAGCACCTGGTCCTTGAACTGTCTCACTTAGCCCAGCTACAGCAATGCTGGCAATAGTTGACACAGAGATGTGCAGGCTGTGCAGTTATGAGAATATTGTTATGACATGCAGTTAGGTCAAAGCAGTAGGAATCTTAAGGTTTCTCGTTGTCTTTCTTTGCCTCACCTTGGCTTTTTGCTGCTTCAGAAGTTGCTGAAGTAACTGAAATTGAAATAAATACAAACATCACTGTGTTTTTCTTACTTGCCTCAATGTCTCTTTCCCTGGTGATCACCTGTGCCCAAAGAAGCAATTGATCCAAAATACCTGGCAACAAGTACATGCCAGGGGTCCTGATTGCCTTTCATTTTCCCTTAGGGATGGCTTCTTTAGAACCTCTTCTTTAGAGGTTCATTCATAGAATAAGTAACCTCTGTTTTTGCCACCATCGTGTACAGTAGAGCATCACCTGTGAACTGTCAGTGGCTTCTTTTATGCACAGATCATTCCCTAGTTTTTGTCTTGGGAACAGTCACATTTTTCCCCTTAAGAAAATCTCTGTTTAAGATGAACCTCTTTTCATCTTTCAAATGAAAGTGGAACAAGAAGTGCAGGCATATTGCCAATGTTGTTTTGGAATCCAGACAAAACATACTTTGGAAGTTCTATTGCAACAATGTTATTTTTTTTTTCTCTGAACAGTCAGATTTTTTAGCATCTGCAGCATTAAGCAAATTGACTCTCATCCTATGTGGATCTCTGAGTATTATGAGCTGGTCTCTCCTATTGTGCCTGCAGTGAAAGGACTAGAGGAAATGGCCTTAAGCAGACACAGATTAGATACTAGAAATTTTTTTTTCACTGTTAGGTTAGTCAGGCATTGGAATAGGTTGCCAGGGTGAAGTCATCATTTCTGGAGGTGTTTAAGAAATGTCTGTACATCATGATTTGGTGGGTGATTTGATTTAGTGGTTTAAGGGATACAATGCTGAGTGGATGGTTGGACTGGATGATCTTGATCTTAAAGGTCTCTTCCGATCTTGATGAGTTTATGATTCTATATTCTTAAGGAATCTATGGGGGGAAAAAAGGAAAGAAAATTTGGCCTACAATCAACAGCTTTTAATTCTTTGCATGGGAATCTACATCTATAGTACAAAATTAGTGTGACACATTGATTGAATAAGATTGAATACTATTGGGATGGGGTAAGAATTCACACCGTTGCTTCTTTTATAGTAAACTGATCCATCCTGCAGCAGTGTATACACTCTCAGTGGCGAAACAAAAGGGTAACATATGAAATGGGAGGCTGAATTGCTCCACTGAAATGGAATTTTTCAGTCTCAAGTTAAAATGGAACATGAAACTCAGAATGGGCTTCTCTAGGTGGGGTAAAATAAATCTGAAACAAAATAAAGTCCTAGACAAAAACCAAACCAAACCAACTAAAAAAACCAAGTAAACTCCACACACTATCCCAGTCCACAAACATGTATTTGTGTTGACATTCAGAATGCTTCTCACAATTTGTTGAAAAATTTCCAACCAACTGTAAATAGAAGGTATATGTGTCCTGATAACTATGTTCTCAATTTCATGAATGTAACTGATAGTTTAAATTGTAATCAGACACTGCTAGAGCCTCTTGAAGTGTGTACACTATTTTACACCTCTGAAGCTGTGTGAATACCATCTGCCTTTCTCTCAATTCTGTACTGAAGTGAAAGCAGGTTGGATTATTCTGTGTTTTCCGTCAAATAACAAGAGAGAGAGAATGAAAAAAAGGAAGACAACTTAGAAAAATTAATGCATTACTTTTGCCACAGAGTGTCACTCTTACTCCACCTATGTTGTAGCTAGAGAAATGAGAAATTTGCTTTCTTTACTAGTTTATTTTCTGCATATTTCTTTAACAATCTGCAGTCTTGCTACTACAATAGAAATTATAGCATATGGACTCATCATTCTGATATGTTGGGAATATAAGTTAACTTTTTGC
Source organism: Neodrepanis coruscans (assembly GCA_013400695.1). Classification (NCBI taxonomy): domain Eukaryota; kingdom Metazoa; phylum Chordata; class Aves; order Passeriformes; family Philepittidae; genus Neodrepanis; species Neodrepanis coruscans. The sequence goes on along the minus strand of VYZS01044776.1, from coordinate 18,977 downwards.
CTGTCTGGGCAGTTCAGATAAAGAATAAAGAATTCTTTATTAAAAATAAAGAATTTTTAATGCAGAGTTGAGGCATGCCATATACCATTCAAAGTCTACAATCTTAAAGCTTCAAATGAAAGGTTGATTTTTGCAGAACAATTAGTGGGTAACCAGCTTGTATGGACGTCAGACCAGCAACCCAGTTTCTTCCTCAGAGAGACTATGTATTTCTGAGCAAAACTGTAAATGACAGCAAACAGTGCTAAATTTTGGGTTTTCTTTCTTCAGAAATTCCTGTTCATGAAAAGACACAGGTATTTTTTTGAGGGGGTATCAAAGTAAGCATCACATTAAACCCACATTTAAGTCCCTGATAAGGAAACCAAGAGAGAGTGGGAATTCAGTGATACAACTGTAAATGTAGTAACATAGGAGAGCAGCTGCTTTTTTGGATTTTTTTTTCTGCATAGTAGGATAGCCAAGAAGATACTAAAAAGTTCCTCAAAATATTTCAAACTTGTCTGCAGCTGACTGACTACACCAGAATACGAGTTTTACATGTGTATTATCAGTCTTATAAATTAATTATATTCATACACATAGAACCTTTTCTCTCCTTGATGATATTTCTTGACTTCTCTAAAAATAAAACAAAGAAAAAAACCTTTCTGTGAAGGTCTCTAAAAGGAGATTATTTTTTTCTTTCTGTTTCAGTACCAGAGGCAGTTGATACCATTAAAACAATTGTTTTGTCTGACACCACCATTAACATATCTTGGAGTGGACCTCCAAAGCTAAATGGACCTTTTGAATCCATCCGCTACCAAATCTCTATCAATTTACTACCTCCTGTCCCAGCAAAACCCATGCGAAAAAGTGAATTTTCAAATGGGATGCTTGGCTGGTCTGTCATGGGCTCCAACCTGGAACAAATAATTCATTCAAGGTATAACCATAAGTAGTTTTACTGATTTGTTTGATAGTTTATGAATCTTTAGGCTGCTCTTCCATAAAGCAGAGAAATAAAAATGTCCAGTGTGGATTCATAATAACAGAATGTACTTCTTCTCCCTTTACAGACGAAGGCTTAAAAGAAAAACACTAAATGACATATCTTGACAGCAGGGCTGTCACCAGAGTAACATTTTCAAAAATAGCCAAGCAAACAGGTCTGCAGAATGTGCACTGGGTACATCACAAACAGTCACAGAGTGGTTTTCACAGATGGGAGAATATTCAGCTGATGGAAGCAGAGGACCTGTCCTAGTCTTAAGTTGATTTTATGCTTTTGTTAATGATTTGGATGGTACAATGAGGAATATATATATATACATACATGTATATATATGTGTGTATATATATATATATGTATGTATGTATGTATGTATATATACACACACACATACCTAAATACCTGTATGTGTGATATGCAAGTATGCTTACCCAAACATAGATCATATTAGACTGTGGCTTAGTGAAAGACAATGTGCTAAGGCACCTCCTCACTTTTTCTTTTGGTGGTTCTAGATACTGCCTAACATGTGATGTAACATCTACATGTCTGTGTAAGAGCATGTGGCATTTAAGAAAGGTTCAGAAGGAGAAATGATTTGGTTAAAAAGCCAAGATTGGAAGCTAAGAACATTCTCTGAGGAATGGAAGGGTACTCCAGGCCACAAAATTCCAGCCTGAAGATGTATAACACTGTAGCTCTGAGACTTAAAGTCTTTCTACACTTCTATCTGTATTGCCTGAATACTGTCCTGTTTAAAAACACTTAGTATTCCAAACACTTGGAGTTGCTAAAGCAAAGTTGCCTTTCCAGCTGGTCTAGTATTGTACAGTTTATCCATTTCCTTACTAGGTTCTTGCTTTTCATCCTGACAAGAACTGGTTTTCTGAAAGTATCCCTGTCATTGCAAAAACTTTTGAGACTCCACCTGCACCTATCAACATAGTTCCCAGGAATACCAGTTTCCAGCTTGAATGGAGAGCTCCTATGCATATCAATGAAGCCAACTTCTGGTTTCAGCTGTGTAAGGTAAAAATATCACTTAGGGTTTTTTTTCCCCCAGATTAGAGCAAATTTAAGCTACTTTGATCTGGTGAGCAGAACAGGGTGGATGGTAGGATGTACATGAAGAGTCTCAGTGGATATTTTGGGCATGGTGATGTCAGTCTTAGTGGCTCAGAAGGGGCAGGATGGAATCAGTGTTTGCCAGGAACAAGGAGGAGTGCAGCTGTAGCATTTAGTACTCTTCGGTGCCAAAAGACATCCTGGATGACCTCACTAGAATTCCTCCTGGGTCTCCTGTTTCAGCAGAGTCCTCTCCCTGTTTCCTCACTGCCCTACCCCAACCTGCCTTGCAGCTACAAATCCTATGTCTGCCCTCCACAAGGAAAAGAAGAAAAAGGTTTTCAGCAATAAATATTAGCTACAACCTAGTATTTGAATTTTATTTTCCTGTGTTAGACATTAGGAGAAAATGCTGGAAATAAAGACAGATCCAGTAGTACAGACTGTAGAAGTAAGTGCTTCAGTGACAGCAACATGAATGGAAACTTCAGATTTGAATACCTGAACCACTAGACACTGAAAAAGTCATGTGGTAAACTGAATCACTTAGATTCTTTACTGTAGAGAATCATATTCATTAGACCTACATCAAACATTTCCACTGCCCTAAAACAAATGTCATAGCACAATTCCACTAAATCAACTCCTTTCAATTGCATCATGGCAAGCTGAACTCCTTAGCACATCATGGTAATCCAGAAATACAAGGGGAAGGTTCCTTTTGGCCGTGTGAAGTGGTTCACTTTATCTGTTGTTCTTTATTACTGACAAGACTAGTAGGTCTCCTGAGAACAAAGAAAAAAATTAGGGTTTGTGTCCTTGGTGTCTAAGAGGACAAAGCCCCATGATTGAAACAGTACATGTGTTGTTGGAGAACATATCTCCCCTATGATATTAGAAGGTGGAAAGGTAGTTAATCAATCCAGGAATAGAACTGTGACATGCTTTCAGTAGAGCAAGAAAGTTGACCATGATGATATTTTATTTTTCTAGTGGCCGAGAAAGGGTGACTGGTTTTCTCCTACAAGTACTACATGCACAGCAGATCTTGTTTACACATGCAACCTCACAGGAACCCGTCCTTCAACCAGCTACTTTGTCAGAGTAATGGTAGTTTATGTTACAGGAGTGAAACGCACTTCTTCTTCAACAAGCTTTAAAACTACAGGTAAACACTTAATGTAGGATAACAAGATTTTGTGACTATTTTCGGATGTGACTGTTAAACATAGTATTTTCTAAAATTTAGGAGGCAATTTTCTTAAACTAAGAGCCAATAGTTTTGTGTGTTTGAAAAATAAGTAGCACATACCATAACCTCAAAAGTAATAGAGAAAGAAATGAGGTTCATTTCTAAATGGAGCACAGTAAAAGAGTGAGGGAAACTGAAATGAAATGCCTCTTTGCATGTGAACTCATTACTGGGGAAAGGCTGTATGTGAATAAAAATTTTGAAATTTATCCATTGCAAAGAGAAGGTCAAAGATTCATTATAAATGATTTGATTTAAATAGATTACTAATGTCAGTCCTCCATTCTTTTGTACATCTAAACACCCCTGAGCACATCCAATTTTCCTCTGTGCATCTTACCCCTTTGTCTTGCTATAAACACATTTAAGTATTCTATTTCTTCCCCTGTTTGGCTTAAGCTGGTGTTCCCAGTAAACCAGGAACGCCAAAAAGACCAGAAGACACTAAAAACTCTGTACAATGGGAAAAAGCTGATGACAATGGAAGCAATCTGACCTACTACATCTTAGAATGCAGGTAAGCTTTGCATGCCACTCTTCCCATAGGTAGCAGCCCAGAAAAATCTGGGTGTGCTGGCATTTTCAGGTTGACTCTAATGGGAAGAGTGAAATATCTGTGATGCAAAGGCCCTTCTCATTGTGATCTCTTTCTTAGATAAACCAAGAAGTCAAATTTCCAGAAATTCCTGTAAAACTTAGAAAGAAATGTACACTAACAACATTTTCCAACCAACCTTGAAATACAGTGACATATTTGGATGTATGTCAGTGAATTAGAAGATTTATAGATAATTTCAAATAACAAATTTCTAGCGTTTAGCATGTATTTTTGGCTAAAATATACGCATATATATCTTAATGTTCAGAGGACTCACAAAAGGATTATGGTGTTGCAAGAAGTGGATTTTTCCCTCTAGTGCAGGATGACTACAAAATTTTTAAAGCACTCTGTCATCCAATACAGGTTGCCTGGACTATACATGTCACACTAGAGTGCCAGTTCATATTTATTATTCCTGCATTGGCTGGTTAGAGTACAGTGCTGTGGGCAGTGACTCTGAAGATTCTTTTTCTTTGGCCATGACACTGAAGAGATCTGTTTAAAGCAGTCAGTACAAAGCTTAATGAACTATGATTTAAAATTGAGAAGAGTCCATCTTCTGAGATATTCCCATGTTCTTCTTTGAAGTCATTACTAATGGGGGGAAGCAGTTATCTAAACAACTATTATTTCTTTCTTCTCAGTTAATGCTGTGCTTATGAAAACTAAGGACTGACAGCACTCTGGAGCTGGGCATACTTTACCTGTATAAGTTTTCACCCAGACATATTTTCCTGGTGCTGTAAGCTTCCTCCATACAGTTCTGTGAGTGTACGGGAGCACTGACCTGCATGCTATGAGTCAACAATAATTTTGATATGCTAATAGCCAATCTGTACCTGATTTGCTGTGGATGGGTAAAGAAAGGCCAGTCTCATGGCCTGTGTCAGGGCTGTGCGTTAGCTTCTTAATCATCTCTGGAATCAGAATGCATCACTGAGGTGGTCTTTAATGAAATACGCTTTTCTTCTGCAGTTTGAACGTACAGATGCTGATGTTTCTGACCAAATTTCACTTTGAGCCTCATGGTCATTTTACATCAAGTAGAAAAATGTCAGGTCAATTTTGTAGCATTCTAGAAAATATTTGCATAGTCCTTTGAAACAACCCCTTTTTTTCATACAGCTCTAGTAGGAACATGTGCACACCAAGGACATGAACATAATAGTTTTCCTATGTCTTTCTGGTTTAGAAGTGTTTGACCTTTTTTCTGCATTAAAATGCATTGGGAGAATGATTGATATGCTCATGAAGGTCATTTCACATGATATATTATGGTCTTGCATGACATGAAATGATATTACAGATATGGCCTTTCAAGTTCAAATACATGGTCTTCTTTTGGTTTGTGAATAATAAGCTCTGAATTTATTGTGAGCAATCAGTCTCAGTCCAATGGAGAAAGAAAGAAATACACCCATCAGTCAGCAGATACTATGGGAAAGTGGCTAGCTAAAGAACTGTGCTGAGAGAGCTGGCAGATGTGCTTGCTAAGCCTCTTTTGATCATTTTTCAACAGTCTTGGCTTACTGGAGAGGTCTTGGATGATTGGAAGTTGGCTAATGTGACACCCATCTGTAAGAAGGGTTGGAATCCAGGGAATTATAGACTTGTCAGCCTGACCTCAGTACCAGGAANCAATAACCCCATGCAGAGCTATAGGCTGGGGACAGAGTGGCTGGAGAGAGGCCAGGCAGAGAGGGACTTGGGAGTGCTGGTTGATAGGAGACTGAACGTGAGCCAGCAGTGTGCCCAGGCAGCCAAGAAGACCAGTGGCATCTTGGCCTGTATCAGGAATAGTGTCACCAGTAGGACGAGGGAAGTTATTCTTCCCCTATACTTCCCCTATTCTTCCCCTATACTTGGCATTGGTTAGACTGCAGCTTGAGTGCTGTGTCCAGTTCTGGGCCCCTGAAATTTTGGCTGTGAGGCACACACTGAAACAGGTGAAAGTGTGCTGGAGCTTTTTATGTCGAAAATGTTCTAGTATTTAATTTCCAATGCCAAGATAAAGATGTGTGATTCTTAGCATCACTGAAATAGCATGGCTCAATTTTCTGCTCTGTAGCCAAAATCCCACAATCAGATTGAGCTGTTGTGCAGGCAGAGGAATGTTGTGAAAACTATGGAACTGAAACAGTTCAGAACAGGGTAGGGGGGAAGCAGTAAACTGCCTTTGTGGGATTAATGACATGCTGTTGTGCTGCACATGTATCAGGAAGCAGTCTGGCAACACCAGCAAAGTGAAGTCCTCATGGGAGGTGGTTTACAATGGCTCCTGTGGCAGTATTTGCACGTGGAAAGCTAAGAACTTAGAAGGAACTTTCCAGTTCAGAGCAGCAGCTGCAAATGTGCTGGGCCTTGGTGAATACAGTGACACAAGCAAGGATATAATTCTGGGTGAAGGTATGTCTTCTACTTCAGTACTCTGTTATTTTTTTTTTTAATTCTAAATAGTCATACCAATATATGAACAGAGACTTGCTATTTTAATAATGATGTTGCTGAAAATATAATGTGTCTAATAGGTAATAAATAGTGATACTTACAGGTGCCCCAGCTGCTAGTGCTCACCCAGGCTCTTTTGCACAGAACAGTGGGCCTGAAAGGTGCCTCTGCTCCTTTATACCATTTTGTCTCTGTGGCTCTGCCACTGCTTTATGATACGGTTCTTGAAAAAAGGCAAGTTGTCACACTGGGCAAAAATGTGAAGATTACTTTTTCCTTCAGCCAGAACATTACACCTACGCTCTGTGGGTGCTTTTGGAAATCTCAGCTTGAGTAGTTAAACAATTCAGCATTTTCTATTTGTGTGTACAAATATTTTAGGTCTGGGCAAGCAGCATTAGTCTGACCAAATGCAGACATTCACATATACATTCACATACAGCCTCAAGAGAGCTTTGTTCAGAGGAAAACATTTACACAACACGCTGCTCAAGGGTTCTCTCAGGTGTGGTGAGCTCCATAGGATTGATATTGTTTGTATACACAGTCATTAACTAATTTTTCCCTTATATTTAATAGGTAATACAATCTCCACAGGCACCATCACTGCCACTGCTTGTGTGGTTGGAGTTGTTGTGCTGAGTTCGGCTGTGGTCATGGTCCTTTTTGGTATGTGGATGAGTTTTTTGCATACGCTTTGTTTGCTAGGCCTCAGTAAAAAGCAGTTCAGGTGTTGGAGATGATTGACCTCCAGGTTTAAGGAAATGTTGAGCAATTCCTAGGATGGGAGCTGGAAGGAATTTGTATATTCTTATTCTTTGAGGCCCTGGAGATGAGCAATTATATTTTTGGTGTCAAGGACAGGATTTAAATTCACTCCATCCTCAGGCATTTCTTGCTGTTGATTACCTGCAGAAAGAGCACAGAAATGCTGAAGGAGCTCTGATATTCATGTGTATCCTTGTAAAAATTTGTACCTTGCAGTTCTCAAGTTTGGGACTGCATTTATTCACCAGAGTCTCATTTTCTTTCTCTTAAGCTTTGTACCAAAGAAAGGATATAATGATTACCCTGAGATGCGAAATGTCCGCATATGATGGTCCTGTCCTCTCACTCCTTATCCTTTCCCTGGGATGCAGCAGCAGCCCCTTGGGCTTGGATCTTGCCACGTACAGAAATTGATGCTTGACTGATTTCTCAGCATAAAGAGATGAGTCTGTGTTTTGTGGAAAAAAATTGGCCAGATAGAAATGACTTGCTTCCATGAGCTGCTGGGGGGTCATGTTGAAAAGAATCTCAAAAAACCTGTAGACTTTCAGCCTGTTCACACATTGAGATGCTCTCAGAGTGAAATACCTGACAGTGTCCTTTTCTGTTTCAGTATGGCACCAAAGATGGAAATCCAGAAAAGAGGCCTTACATGGAAAGATAGTGCCTATCAAGGAAGATAAAGAACTCACTCAACTCAGGGGGATGGCTGAAACAGTGGGACTAGCAAATGCCTGTTATGCTGTATGGTATGTCGTTCAGGACAAAAACATCTATGAGGGCTTCCCTGGACCAGTTTTCATGAGGACACTTATTCCTCACACCTCAGGATTGAGTTAAGGGCTGCATCTGTGCTCTAGGACAGTCTGCTCTGAAGCACACCCTAACATGTTGTCTCTCTGGCATGTAGCCTGGTCTGGATTGCCCCTAGCCCACCCTTTATGCTCACCCTGGCCAGAAACATGAGTACACAGAGAACAGAGAAAATTTGGCATTTTTAAATAGCTTCCAAAATATCCAGGCCTCATCTGAGCTCCCCTTAGATGTACCTGATGATACCATTAGGGCCAGTTCATTTGATGAAGAACTTTAATAAAATTTCATATATTCTTAGGTATGAACAAGTGACTAGTATTGCTGTTTTGTAGTACTCTTCCTTCTCAAGCAGAGATTGAATCATTGCCAGCTTTCCCTCGGGACAAACTGAACTTGCACAAATTGTTAGGAAGCGGAGCATTTGGAGAGGTGTATGAGGGGACTGCGCTAGATATTGTGGCAGATGGAACTGGAGAATCCAAAGTAGCAGTCAAGGTAATTGCAACTATGTATTTCTCTGGCAACAGAATGGGACAGGCAATTAGGTCTTTGAGGTTTTTCGTGAGAAATGGGTGTTGACAGATCTGGGTATTTCATTGCAGTGTTTCTAACAAGTCACTTAAAACTCTGCCTATTTTGTTGTGATGATTTCTGGAAAATAATGTGTATTTAAGGCCATGTATATGTCTAATTGCTTTATTTAAGTGCTATGTGATGATGGTGGTGATGACCAAACTGTTACTACACCTTTGCTTTCTGTTGAACAGACTCTGAAGAAGGGTGCAACAGATCATGAGAAGAGTGAATTCTTGAAGGAGGCACATTTAATGAGGTAAGGACAGCTCTGCCACTGGGCACCCTTCAAAGACAGCATCCTATGAGGATGGTGACCTTACAGAGGAATGAAAGCAGCACTTTCCTCTAAGCAAATTATTGTGGCATTTTTAGGTGTTGTAGTGTTTCTGCTAAAAAAATAAATCACTACTGATGAATCTAATGAAACTAAAGCTACAAAACAGATTAGCAAAATTAAAATATATACTGCAAGTTTAGTATGCTCATGTCATGAATTTATTTGGGTTTGGACTGGTGTATTTCAGTATCTTTTCTCCTCTAAAACTAAGTTGCTAAAGGCAATTGGACAACCCTGTTTTACCAAAATGAACACATCAGAACAAGCCGATGCCTTGAAGTTTTATCATGGAAGTTGTTTCTGAAAAATGTGCGTATTTACCACTAGAGGCTGCTATATACCTCCTCTATTCATGTAGTCTTAAGGAATCTGTCACCAATGAAAGAATTTCACACAGAAAGGTTTGTGTTTCAGAGAGAAATCTGGCTTTCCAGAGGCTCCAGAGAACCAAGTAGAAATTCAACTGAAGCTTTCACCCGGTAACAGTAGCTGAGAATGTAGTTTAATTTTCAGATGCAAATCTGCACTTTTTTGACTTTTATTTCATTAGTTCAGAATTAGAAACATTTTTTGAATAATGAAGGATTTTATATCCTGCACCTAAAATGTATTATTAAATTTGAAATTGTTTCTCACAACATTTTTTTGTTACATAGTTTTTTAAAAAATCTTGAATTTAATACCTAGTTTTTCCACACACTGTACTTGAATGAGCTAACAGGCTTGTGAAAACCAGAATGTAACCATGTCATTAAAGCAAAAATTAATTTTAAATAGTAAGATTTGTGTGTAAACTTCTTATAATCTATCTTCAGTCTACCTGGCAGTCATAAACCTGGTTCAGGTCTCTTTTCTGTGTAGTATGGAAATTATATGAACCCATGATTAAAATCCCTGAAGCTCCCCTAAGTCTTCTTGTTTGCAGATAATAATTCAAGACCATAAATCCTGAAAGAATACATAATTGAAAAATATTGCATTCAAATGTAAATGTTATTGTGGGCTCATATGTATATCAGTACAATAAGTCATAGAAATGAAGAGTATAGAAAAGTTTAAGTATTATATATTCCTAGTACTCAATAATAATAAAAATAGTATATTTTATATTATTTAGATGTTTATTTTTTCATATGAAAAAATTGATTACGTAGTTCCCTTATGAAGGATTTAGTGGGGTTTTTTTATGTCATCTGTAAGGTCTCATAAATGAAATCAACGGTAGAAAGGAAAAATAAGTGGATCTGATTATTTACCTTAATGTAAGGTATATAAATACAACTTTTATTTTGCCAGCGATTTTGGATGTTCATTAAAATTTGGATTGTATTGTTATTCATGCTGGCCCAGTTAAGCCAGGACTATTGTTTCTTCTATTATTGTATGCAGCAATGGAGAAATTGAGTAGTCTCTATTTCAAAAAGTCATTTGATATTGGTTATTTCTGAATCATTTGTGTACAAATACATGTAGGGAATTCTTGTCTGTATCCCACCACTTGGGAAGTAAGGTATGACAGTTCAGTGGAGAAAGGTCTGTGTTGTGTTTAAGGAAAATTCCAGGTGCTCCTTCCTCTCTTTTTGTTCCTGAAAGTGCTAAAGTTTTTCTGATTGAGTTATGTGCTAGGGGCCTGGGGGAACTGTCAAATTCTAAATCACACTTTTTGCTGAAGTCTTTGCCCACCCCTGAGATGATGTGAATTGAAAGAGGTTAGAAGGAAAATATCCCTCTGTTTTATTTGTTTGTTTACACTGGTGTATTTGACAGCATTTTGGATACCACCAGTTTTCCCAATAGAGTCCAGTTTCTCTGACTGCTGGTGGAATGCTTTCACACAGTAGTAAGAAGGGAAAACCATTTTTCCACACAAGAAAAGTGACTGTAAAAACACAGATACCGACAAAGGCAATAAATATTCTTCATTCTTTGAAAAGTGTTAGACCTGAGGGTACCAGTTGCTCTGTGGTAATCCCTTTCTTTTTAGACACACACAGAGACAATTACTAGTAAACCTACAAGTATTCATAATGCGCATTTTGGTTCTCTTGAAAATGTACTGTGAAGAACAGTTTGCCTCTGAATTGTAAAAATAACACGTTGCACCTTGTTCTTTTACCTTTCTCTGTGCATTTTTCTGAAACAGCAGTTCTACTGTGACTATATGTGGTGGTTTTACCACAAATTCAGTGATTTTGGAGCAGAGACTCTGAGAGAAGTCACAAACACACCCCAAAAATGCAGAAAACACACAAAAATCACAGTTTATTTTGCGCAAACACCAAAACCTGACAAATAAAGTGCAAGACAGAAAAACAAATTAAATTTTTCCAGGGCCCGTGTTTGGGGTGAGGACACTCTGGAGATAGTGCTTGTCTCTCTCTCCCTCTGAGCCCGGCTGAGAGACTCCACGGTAGTTAGAAGGGGGCATGTGGTCTCGAGATCCCCTTAGCCTTGAACCTCTGCCCGGTTTTGACTGAGGAAAACAACTCAAGAAGATTACCAAAGCGCGCACCCCCTTCCCTCCCTTTTAGCCCGAGGAGAGATTTAGTGCTGAAAGGGGGAAAAAGGTG
>VYZS01044775.1:5493-15712 GCA_013400695.1 Neodrepanis coruscans | reverse complement strand
TTATTATTACTACTACTACTACTTTTATGAGAGAGATGTCTGGATTTGTGCATTTTTCATGGTGTTCATCTAAGTCTAGATTCCAAATGCTCTGTCAAGATTTAAAATTCAGTAAATAAGTACATTACTCTTTTCAGCAGTTGCCACTTATGTGTCTTTACATTGTATCTGTCAAGATGAAAGAACAATCAAAAAAAAAGTTTGGCCTCAAACATGCAGTGTTTTTCCATGGTGCGAAAAAGAAATTCTTAGGTCAAAATAGTAAGTTAGATACCAGTTATAATGAGACTCTCAAATAATACATTTTTTGGAGAAAATTCACATGTTACTATGCATATTGCTCTCTAAAGAGAATGTTTTTTTCAGTTTTCTAAAAGATCAAAAAAGTATTGAATTGCAAAGGAGCTAGTGAAAAACACTGCAATCCACCTCATACTTCTTGATTAACCCTCTGTGTTAATAGTCTGAGAGTAAATTATCTACTTTTTAAATTTTGTATGTAATTGATTTATAAATGCTATATGTGTATAAGTATATTAATATACATAAATATTTATTTGATCCAGAAAAATATTATGAAGATAAGAAATAAACTATGATCACTGAAAATTACTGTAATAATTTAAAGTCAGTTTTGTGCTACTATATAAGAAAAATGCCACATACTTCTTACTGCATTAATTCTTAACTTCATAGATTTTGTGTATTCAGTCTTATCTGAGCTCCAGTTATTTGCTGCAGATTGAGGTAGCAATACATTAAGACTCAAAAATAAGAAATTTCTTATCTCTTTTAGTGCCAATGTTAAATTACAGGAGATCTTACTCTTCTACAACAGAATTTTTAAAAATTATAAAGATTTCTTGGCACTTATAATAAGGTCTTGTTTTTCAGTGCTTATAGGCGCACAGCTTTAACACCTCATCTGACACCTTTACATTCAAAGTGTCCAAAGTTGTCTGATATTTTGGTATGGACAGGACAAAAAAAATAGGAAGAGATAGGAAAAAAAAAAGAGATAGGAAGGTGGAGCAATGGTGGTATGGAAGTGAAAATTTAGTCACCCCTGAGAGTGAAGCTATATTTTTCCTTTGTTAAAAAGTAATTCTTTTGTTGTTGTTGTACCAAAAATGAATGTGATGACCCTCTCTGTGGTTATTTCTTCATCTAGAGTCCATTTTCTTTGGAGAAAAGACTTGAAGTTTGGGAAGACAGTGTATTTGCGTAGACATATGCTCTGCCCATCCCATTAAAATCTACTTAGTTTTGGTCATGCTTTTAAGCTTCTTTTAAAATAAAAATTTTCTATTCTCTGCTATTGGCAAATACCTGAGAAAAGCATCCCGTTCTTATTCATGCATGGGGGGACAAGAGTCTCCATGCATACCTGTGGAGTCCCTTGTTAGTGTTCCATACATAATCTAGGCCAACTCATCAGCAGGATGGGGACACAAGCCTCAAAATAATGTCATGGAATTACAAAGGAGGAGGAGGCCAGTACACATTTTGAAAAACTGAAAATGTACAATCAGGACTACACTGAAAAACATTATCAAAGTTGTGAAGTCAAACATTGAAAATTAGGTATAGTGAATAAATGTGCGGAGGATGTTTTCTCAGAACATCACAAGACGACCAATATGATCAAAAGTGAAGCCTTTATTTTCAGAGCATCAGACATATTCCTATCCTAATACTAACTCTAACCCTAACTTGCTTACAGCTTCTAATAATATCACTACTGGCAGACAGTTCTTAGACTATTATTATTGGTTAATAAACTTATGAGCACACTTCTACACATTCTAATTGGTCACATTTCCTTACAGCGATGCAGGTTGTGTTTGGCTTGTTTTCTTCTTTGTTTAAGTTTCTCTTGCTTATACCAAGGTCAAATTATGTTTCTTTGCATGCTTTCTTATGAGAACAGCCAGGTCGAACTGTCCTAGCCTATCTCGTGTATTCTTTTCCCATGAGAATAGAGCAGGCTGTAGACCCTGCTCTCTCATCTAAAGCTGAGTTGTGCAAAGGGGCTTATTGCCTTCCAAAAATCCTATAACTCTGAAAACTCCCAACAATTAGGTACTGCCACACTTGGAGCTGCTTGAGCAATGTTAATTCAGCTCCTATCCATATACTTTATGACAAAGAACTAAGAAAGTAGTTAGACAACTAAAAATTTAGAGCGACCTTTTATTTTAGCATTTGCACTCTGCGTTGGCATCTAGCATAAAAGCATAAGTGCATAGGAGAAGCTGGTTATATAACCATCTCTGTCTATGTATTGCATGACAGTATTGGCCTCAGCTTAACTTGTTCTTGGAAGTACTCTGACATTAAGGAACTAATTTATACAAATGTCTTGCTATCCTTTTTAAGATTTTATAAATATTTACAACTTATTTTGAGTGTACAAAAGACTTAATTATGAGAGAGAAACAATTCTTCACCACCAACTGTAAAGCTACCCCATGACAGAAGTACAAGGCATGGGAAGAAGGATCTTGAAAGAGAAATATCCATTTGATAAAAAAAAATGCAAAAACAACATAGGACTTCATTGCAAATTGAGCTCTCCAAACATGCAGTAGCCATCTAAAGGATATTAATGTGAGAATTTTAACTTTTTATGAAAGTAAATGGAGCTATAGAGAAGACTGAGGGAAGTGGGATTTTTCTTTTATTATTCTTATTAAGCCCATGACATTAGATTTGCTGAAAAGTCTTCCATTAAAATGATCAGAAAAGGCCAATTATCAGACAGTGCTACAGAAATTAAAAGAATGTTACACAGCTAGTGAGAATGTACACAAAGAATTAATCTCAGAAGCAGAGACACTGGCCTCTCATTAATCACTCAATACGAACATCATGTATTGGAATGAGATTCAAAATGTTTACATGCTGAACAGCCCAATTAGCATCTTGTTGCCTGGAGCTAAGAAGTAGGAATGGGTCGGAACAAGGATGCATCTTAATTCTTGCAGTTTAATTGCATTGTTATGAGCAAAACGAGGTATCTTTATATATTTAGATTGCACAGCTCAGAGCCACCTCATGGAGATAGGTGACTATATATTATTTCTAAAGAAAAAAAGGAGTCAATGTTTTTTAAAATCAGCCAGAGGAGAAGCTCCTTCTGATCATAGCATTGCTTTTTGTGAGAGGCAATAATCCTGGAGCATATTAAATGTGTTTTGAGAACACTGGCTAAGGCAAAGCCCTTGAGGACAAAAGCAGATAAATGCATGGCTTCTAGATACTAGACAAAAGCCTTAACACAAACTGTTTGCCAAGTTGTCCAAACTGTACTTTGCAGTACATATTTTACTTGACATGCTCCAGTCCAGGTGCCTGTGGAGCTCTGAAGTTAAAAATTATGAAAGAGAAGGTGACAATTAAGGTACCGCTAGGGTTAGCTGGCAGCTGACAAGTCATTTCCCCAGGTTTGCAGTTCTAGAGCAAGACCTTAAACTGATAGTCTTGAATTCAGCGCAGGATTAATGTGGCAGATATAGATGCATTATTTCATTATGTGATTATTTGCTGGTTTTCCAATGAACATTTTTGCTTGTAACACAAAACAAGGATAAAACAATGTTTTCATTAATAAATCTGGCATCTCCTTCACTCCCATGTTAGTGTAGAAATGAGAAGGTATTAGTGAATGTATCTTGTAATTACAGCTAATGATGAGAGGTTATACTGTCTTGCTATTGCCTTGTCTCACCCTGGAGAACGAAATTATTTAATGCCCTGTCATGATTTTTAGCAAGCTCCTTATACCAAGCTTTTTACAATGGACCTCTAATTGTATGTGTCTCATTTTCTGTGTACCTGGGCTGTCCTCATGCCATGGTACTGGGAGAAGCTGCACTGATGACCAAAGACAGTTCAAGCTGCACTTTAGAGAATAACTAGTGTGTTTTCAAAAACTCTTTGGGTAAGGTATCTCAGGTTGGATGCTCAAAATAATTGGAAGCTTCTGACTTCAACATCTGTGTGCATCAGCACTTTGTAAAGTGAAGATAGTTACATCTCTCCGCTTCACATTGTTATTTTGAAAATAAATGCTTATATTATGGCGACATAAAAAAACACCTATGGGAAAAGTAACGTCTGTGTTCAGATTGGGATTTGAAGAGCGAGATAATGTAAAAGCTGTGAGAGGCACACACTGAAGAAAGCCCAATATTAAACATTATTTAATGATCCAAATGTCAGCCATTCTGCATGCTGAATGAAGTAGTAAATTTCTGCAGAGAGTGGCCTGTGATTAATTAACTACATAATTTCTTAAAAATGCATGTATACAAGAGCTGTGGACTAAATTTTACTGTCAACTTTAATACTGACATCTCAAAACTTCAGTGATCTTCTTTGTTATCCTTATGCTATTCTACATTCTCTTCCTAGATGTTTTTATATGTACATTATGGTGTGGCTGCTTAACTAAATATTTTAGAGGATTTTTTTGTGTGTGTATTTTGCAATGGAGCACTGATTTACTAAAATCAGTCCACTTGTGTACCAGGAATAGAAAAAAACCTTTCTCAAGGGTTTTCTGTCGATAAGTATGACAGGTTTTTCTTTAAAACCTTCTAGTCAATAGTACTAATCCTGGTTTTTTTAGTGTGAAATGCAGATGAGGAGAAAGGGAAATACTCTATCATGTTTTGGTTTTGTTTTTCTCTTTCTAGGAAACTTTTAATGTACAGAGAGTATTGGAAATTAGAAGTAGAGTGATGAATTAGGAGGTATGTTACAAGTAACAGTGAAATTACTGAGAAAATGCACTACAATACTGTGATCAGTCACAATAATTATTCTCTCTCCACAATGCAGCCTCAGGAAGTTAGGTAGCTTTTTTATTATTAACATCTACAGCTGCAACCATTTTACTTGAAGTGGAATCTTTCAATGGAATATAAATGTAATAATTTTCATCCCAGTCTTCATTAAAAGGATGCAACCTCTTGATAAAGTGCCAGCGAAAGTGATTTTTCAGCATGCAAAATTAATCTAGACATTTGTGAGCCAGAGATCAGCAATTTAAAAATGCTTATGTAAACAAAATATAGTTATTCCATTTGGTTCATAAATATAAATTCCTTTCATCTCAATTGAGGCATTTCTTTCTTTCTATGTCTTTTCTAGGGAGGGTTTGGTGGAATGTGGACTGTGAATTGCAGCTGTTTTTAACCGTTAAATATAATCAGAAGATATAAAAGATGGTAGAAAGGTATGTTTCTTCCGGGAATGAAAGCTACATGAAATATGAATGCGCAACTGTGATAGAAATTAAATCCTATCATAGAAAATTTACTGTTCTATCTTCATATGTTTTCAACCTTTTTCTTGTTTAAACAATTTTTTTTCTTTTTAAAAGAAAAATATGATTATATAAGCAACTAGATGAAGAAAGAAAAATATTATTTTCTTGCTTATTATTGCAGAGCTAGATATAGAGATAGAAAGAATACAGCCCTTTAAGATCTACTACTTGTAGAGTTAAAAATGCCTCACCGTGTCCAGGAAGCACTTTGAAGAACTTCAAGTGAAGACAGAAAGACAGACTGTCTAGGATTGTACTTATTTTTTATTTTGGATGAATTTATGTCTACATCACAAAGTATCAATGTCCAAAGGAGAAAAACTCCATCAAGTGTTTAGAAGGTACATCTGAAAAATGTTGAATCTGTGACATATACAGTTTGAAATTCACTCTGATTTAGCTAGAGGATTGGATTATGTGACCTCTGAAAGGTCCATTCCAACTAACTCTTTCTGTGGGTTTGTGAATAAAAACTTGCCTTGATGAGCTGAGGCACAAAACCTGTGTTACTCCCCAGGATATGGAGTTGTGGAGATCTGTAAAATATTATAGTCTTACAGTTTGATTTCATCATACTTGTTTAAGTAATTTTCTGGCTTTTTACCTGTAAAATTAATAAATGTGGTTGAGTCAAATTTACGGATACAAAGCAAAAAAGTCTACTGATCCTATATTTACTTGTGTCTAAGATGTGAGAAGAGATGACATAACTTTATTGTATTACCTTTTGTTGTGGGTTGAAAACAAAAGTTCTGGGAGCTAAAACCGTTTTTCCCTTCTCTCCCCACTGTCTTTCCCCTCCCTTTTTAGGGACAGGGAAAGGGTTCTTTTTGGGCTTTTTGGAGGTTTTTTGAATGATTTTAGGAGGCGGGGGGGGGGGATCGGGGCTGTGTTAAACTGGCTTTCCTATGTGTTTGAGGCAGGTTTGCCATGGTGACGGCAACAGGTGCTGACTCGGGACCACCCCGTCATGGCACGGGACCCCAGACTGCACGGCTACAGACAGGGTTGGTCCCCGCCACAGTCGTGGCTCCCGTGTGGCCGGGGATGGGGTACCAGCCCCGCAGCCATTAGCGCTGGATTGGAGGGGGTCACCCCGCACTGCAGGGGTGCCTGCGGCTGCGGCGGGCTGTGGCGACGGTGGCCCGGGGCTGGTCTGTGCTGGTGTGGGTGTGGCCCCCCCACAGACTGGCAGGGATGGCCACTGCAGCCCCGCGCGTCTTGCCCACAGGCACGGCGCTTCCCCAGCCTGTTTTGCAGGCGTGGCTCTCTGGCTACTGGTGCTGGCGGCTGCTGGCATTGCTGGGCACCGCCAGGCCCTGTCCCGGGCCCGGCTCGGCGCTGTGCATGCGCATGCTCCCGTGCCCATGGAATAGAATAGGGCTGTCGGTGGCCCTCTTGCAGTGGAGGAGCCGCTGCGGTGAACAGCCAGGGTTGGCACAAGCCAGGGCAGCCTGGTGGCAGTGCTGGGACCCCCTGGGATGCCAGGTGGGGCCGCGGGGGACCCACATCTCCCGGCCCAGGGTTGGCCATTTGGTCCTGAGCTGCCATTTTAGCTCATAGCGGAACCTTTTGCTAGGGGCGGTTCCCGGGCACTGACTGTCCAATCCGAGGGGCGACTGGTGCCCGAGAAATGCCCTGCGCCTGCCTTAATGGTCCCCTATAAAAGGGCAAGAGCGACGGCCATCTTTTTCTTTCTGGACCGGACGTGCTCAAGAGAATATCTCTGCTCGTCTCAGCGCCGAGTTTTTCAGCGGCGCAAGCAGAATGGCGACTCCAGAGACAGTGGCACAGGCTGAGGACCACATCTTTCCAGCAGCAGTGGTATTCGTTCCTGGGGAAAAGGAGGGTGGGCGGTCATGGGCTTTTAATTGTCCTGGTGTCTTTCAGAAGGCTCCGGCAAAGACCCAACACTACCCTAGTGCTTTCCCGTATCAGCTGCTGGACCTGGAAGAGCTTAATTTGTCTATCTTTGCATTTTAATGTCGTTTTTCTGTGTGTGTGTAAAATAAAACTTGTTATTTGTGTTGTTTTTTTGGTGTATGTTGTTTCTATTGGATCTCTCCTGTCAGTACCACGCCTCCTAGTGGTAAAACCATGACATCTTTATATAAAATGATGTTTCTGATTTATGTTATGACTTCAAATACTTGTGCACTGCTTTATTTTTTCAATGACTCTTCAATAAAAGTATATGTTTAGGGCAAAGTTACAGCTTATAGTGTTTAAATATCTCAAACTATCTAAATGACAAAGTAAAATAGACATTTTTAATAGGAAACAGAATAATATTTCCCTAAAGCATATTATGAGCTCTTCCTAAGAGAGAATTTAAGCAGTGAATTTAAGCATATGAACTCTACGGTTGATTTCTGAAGTGTGATTATGACTATGTAATGTTCTGATAAAGTAAAACCTAATAAATCAGAGAGAAAAATTTAGGTTTTCATACCTGTTGCCTACACTTGAACTTAATTTTACCTTTCATGATAGTTATTAGAAGCTGCAAATATACTAACTAATAAAGTATATACCATATAGTGCTGTAATCTGGTGCAATGTAATTGAGACATTGGAGTTTTCTTTCTTTCACTGAAACTATTAATTGTTATATTCATCTGTTTACTTTTTAGATTGTTGAAAGGGCGATACTGTTCTCAGGCTTCATAAGGGTTTGCAATTATAACATTCATAAAATCAACTAGTCATAAACATGTCATATAAAGTATTTTACAGAGTTTATGTGAAAGGAAATTGAAGTCTCTTGAAAATGGAACTGAATCTTGTTCAAACAACCTTCGATGCACTAACCCAGCTTTATTTTTGTTATACATTACAGTCTTCGTTATCCATGCATACTATCATTAACCACGCAGTATGTTTTGATAAATATTCCCCTTCCTGGAAAGTCGTTCAATACTTTGACCACTGTCTCTGTTGGTGGTGTTTTTTCATTAAATCTAAACTGGAAAAAGAGATGTCATACTTAGGTGAAAGAAACTGATAAAATGAAAAAGCAATTACCTCCCAAGGTGTTTGTGTGGTAGAACTATCCGTCTGCACTTTAAGACTCTTAGATAATTGGTTAATATTTGAGAAATAATAAACAACTATACCTAAGACAAATAGCAACTACTTAATTTTTATTAAAGAGCTACAATGGCTAAGGCCACCATGTAACTTGAATTAGTCAGACAATAATCCCAAACAGTACTCAGAATGTGAGTTACCATATATTTTGGGGGAGCAGTTCCTTCATTTTAGCAAATAATGAATAGAACAATAAAGAAAAATAATTTGTAGTATGAATTTCAGGCTGCTGACACTTCTACCTGTACATATTTTGGTAGTAAAAATCCCCCTAAATGTTGCTTTGATCCACATTGTAGTACTTCAGGGATTTCCATTGCTTCAAAGGCAGTTAGTTATGTGTATATTGGGCCATTCAGACTTGCTTGCCCCTCTGCTGCTGCTCTTGGCCAGAGTCACAGTGTGCAGTCATGGAGGATGGCTCATGGAGTAGCCTCAGAAAAATAAACTAGTCCTACCCTCACCCTGTCCAGGAGCATGTACATGTATGTCTGCATCATGACATAATCATCAGTTCACTATTACCTTGAAGTTCAGCCTTGCATATGGTCATTATTGCTATGCATGAGTGCGTACTCTAGCAGACAGGTAGGTCCAGTTCTGCAAGGGAAAAGCTAACTTGTGTCATCATCATATGCGCATAAAGTATCTCCTCAACAAACGAAACAGACTAGACTGTGAATGCAATAGTAGGCAGCTGAAATTTGGCTCCAAGTGTTATGGTAATGATTTCAGTCTGTTATAGATGCTTGAAATCCAACAATAAATTCAGTAAACCTGTGGATTAGGTCATGAGTAAATTTGATTTTAATGTCTGCGTTACTGAAGCTTCTTTTTCTTATTATTGTCCTGGGCTTTCAGACCTGTCTGATTTTGCCTATGATGAAGCCATTTAGTCACACAATACACTGGCTGCGTGCCTATGTGTGTTTCTGTAACTTCAGCTTATTAGGCTACTGGGCTCGTGTGTCCCATAGACATAAAGACTCAAAACAGGTAACTCTGGGGCATGGCAGATCACACCTCTGCAGTCTGTGATCTCCTTTTTGTGTCTTTCTGTCCCTCTTGAGGGTACAAACACAGTGTTTAATGACATGTGAGACTGAGGTCTCACTACCAACAGTAACTCTGATTGTGTCCTGTCTAGAGGGGTTATGTAGTGGAGCATATGACATTCACAGGAGCATGGTTAAAGAGAAGCATGGTTAAAACTCCCACAGACTTGTAAGCAACTTTGTCTGTTACACTGAGATGAAACTCCTAAAAAGAGGAGTTGGGAACTTCTACGATTATATTTTGTGATTTTGCCATAGCAAATCCAATACAAAATGTAAATTTTAACAGAACTTTCTGCTTGAAAAGTTTTGACAGTATAGCTGACTCATGCATTTATGAATTCCACTCAGGGAACTTCTGAAAACTTCCTGCTAGACTCTTATTCCACTGGGGGAAAAGGAGATCACTGGTGCACCTGCTCAGACTTTTCTGGCTGATCTTAGCTTTTGCTATGGTAAGTCGTGGCAATATGGCCAAGAAAAGATATTTTAATCAGTAATATTCTGAGAAAACTGTGACTTTGTTCAAGATTCAAACCTGGAAAACACTGGAAAAGTTTGAATTTTTTAATAATTCTTCAATGGAAAGTTAAAAAGTTTCTAGGTGTTACTACTTGAGTAAGAAGGAAAGGGTTAGTAGAAATCCAATTACCAAGTCAAAAAGAAGAACAGCAGAAATTTTTCAAAGTTTTACAGTTTATTTTTCATTTGGTTTTTTTTTTCTTTTTTTTTTTTTTTT
>VYZS01044752.1:0-18711 GCA_013400695.1 Neodrepanis coruscans | reverse complement strand
CATATCATATATTTTGTTGATTTCATTTGTATAATCATGTTAATCCAAAAAGGGCAAGGTTAGCTGGTTTTATCAGACACATGTAGAACCATTGACACTAACAGCTTATTTTGCATTTAAAATTCAGGGAATTTTGATGTTCCTGTTTTGTAAAATATGTTTTAGAACTGGCTATTTTTATAGTTGATCCCAAATGAAAGACTTTCCCTCTTCCTCCTCAACAGTGTCTGTTTGCTTCTCGAGTTCATTAATGAATCATGTGGTTTTATCCTCCCATCTGAAAGCTAAGTGAAAATCCTTGAGAAAGCAGACTAGACATGCTGTTTGCTCACGAAACTTTAGACTACCAGGTGCAGACAGAACATTTCCAACTCTCAAATAGGTTTTGAACACCCTCTTCTTTTGAGTTACCACTGGAGACTATTCAGTCTTTCCATAAATTCCTAGAGTGAAATAATCCATTCTGCCTTTGATATCCAACATAGCCTGTGGTGCCATGCTGAAATAATTGAGATCAGAGCCCAGGGATGGTGACAGACCTATTTTTGTTCTCTCTCTCTCTAAAGATTAAAGAACAATTTTGTAGCCCACATCATCCAGAAGAAAGATAATATGCATTTAAACCACACCTTGCCACCTACCCTGGAATTTCACTGCTGTGTGGTGACACAGCCAAGAGGAAACCTGCTTTGGTTAACCCTGAGGACAAGTTAACCTTCAGCTATGTTATAGTCAGCAGTCCCACAAGTTGCAGACATCTAGGCTGCCTAACTGATTCAGTGTGGCAATATTTTTTTAGATAAGAGTAGGAATAGGAGCTGGAAAACAATCCATNTAAATAATTTTGAGATGTATCTAAAATTACTTTACAACCTTTTAATCACTGAAAATTGTGTATAATTATTATACCTGCACTCGGGTGCCAAGATCTGCTGTGAAATACTTGGCTGCTCAAAGTGTGTGGAGGAAATGCTTCAATTCAACATTAATTAATGAATTTTTATCCCCACTCCTGTCCATTAACAGCCACCATGCTTTTGCTCTGAATGGTCATTATTACAGACTGAAATAGGAACATAAATTTACTGATAATGAAAGTGTCACTTGGAAGGGCAGTCTATCATACCGTGTGCTGATATGGTAAGACCTTTTTTTGCTGTCTCACATCTTTGCCTTGTTTCCGAAAGGCTGACATGTAAGGAAGGGATCTTTATTTGTAGATACCCATGAAACATCTCTTTAAATAAAGCTGGAATGATTTTCAACATTCCAGTAAATATTGCTTGATTGCTTTGATTTTAAAATTGTGCGCTCCTCTTATCAGACATTGCAGGTTTTTGCCAGGAGAACATTCCTGATCTCCTTGCTCTTGAGATTGCTAGCCAGGTTTGTTTTGTGTTGGTGTTCTTTGTTGGCTTATTTTTTTGACAAGGAGTGTTGTTGACTCTTGGAGCAAATTACCTGGTTGACTTAATCCTTGTTGTGCACCACTAAAAAGGGAGATTTCAGTTGATGTTCTGCATCTCTGGGCCATATGGAACAGAGCTCAAGTTGTCATATTTTCTACCTTTTAACTATTTAACTTCTTATTAAATTCAACAGATAGGATATGATGGCATTTTGTCTACTAATTACTTTATTAGATAATGATACGCTGCACATAGCATGAAAACTCATATAAACAGGCCTTAGTGTAAAAGCATTGCATTAATGCATCTCAAAATACACGAAATGAAATACAGATACAAATAATAATCTTGACAAGAATCTTCATTTTACACTGGAGCTTGTGCAGTCTTACGCCTTTTACATAGCATATAAATACATAAATAACATTACCTAAATTATCAAGTGCTCATAGAGGTCTTCTTTCAAGATGAAGTGTGTCTGGGAGAAGCTTGGTAGCTTTCCAAAGCTTGCTCAGTTTGAGCAGAACTGGACACTTGCTCATGTTTAAAAGGAGTACCTATATGCAACTCTGTAGTGCAAATTGCCAGTTTTTCTTCTTAATCAAGAACACCATGCAGAAATCAGTTTAAAATATCAGCAGCAAAACTGTAGTGCCTGCATACGTATCTGCTTTTGTAAACACATGTGAACTTTATTAAGAACCCTTCGACTGATACTGCTTTATTGAAGATTAAGATATTCCTTTCCTAGTCAAAGCAAACAGTATGATGACACATCTGAAGAGAGGCCAGCAGCAAGTCCCACAAAAGCCGAATTCTGCATCCATGCAGCACTCAGCCAACTTCAGAGCCTGAATTGCAATTTTTAAAAGTTACTTATTTCTCCAGGAAATAGCTAAAAAATTATTTCATATTTGAAAAGCCAAGGTAATTAGATTAATGAATTGCAGGAGAAAGGTTTAGATGATGGGATGGTGTTGGGTAGGTTGATAAGTTAGGTAATAGGTTGGACTTGATTATCTCTATGGTCTTTTCCAACCTTGTTAATTCTGTGTAATTCTGTGAAGTTATTCACAGGTTTCTTTCTGTTGGCTTTCTCAGTGAGATGTAGCACTCTCACAAGCCATGTGCATACCTAAGATTTTCCTTGCAGATCTTAGCTAAAATGCCCACATCCTTCAGTAGTGTCTGTTTTAGCAATCTCAAACCACAAGAGTAGTTTCCTGTGTCCAGGAAGCAGAGAACACCAAAACACTAAAAGCATTTACCCAAATACTGTAGCACAGCACTGAGCCTCCCCAGCCTATTAATGCACAAAGTATTTTGCAACTACTTTAAAGTTTACTCAACAAAATATTTGGTCTGAATTCTTGTGAATAATATCTCTGGATTGAGAAATGGTTCAAGTCAAATCATTCTTAATGCCTCAGCAAGACACCAGCTGCCAAGCAGCTGCGGGAGGATGGAAGCACCCGAGCTCTGACCCCCAGGTGTCCCACCCTGTGCACCAGGGACTTTGGAAAGTCAGTTCTAGCCTCACTGGCTGCCTGGTCACCAGAAAGAAAACCATTACGATGGTTTATGATTATGATTACTACTGCCCTCTCTGTTGGACTGGGAAAGGAATGTCAGTGCTTGTTGAGCTGCTGGGGACAATGATAGCAGAGTGGAAACAGCACCCAGAAAGGACTCACATTTGGTACACGGGGTACATTTTACATAGGTTAAGGCTATGTGTTAAAACTGGAAGAGAAAAATTATTATTTGAATGAGAGATGGAGCTTGGGGAAATCATAATTGAAATTTTGTTTCTGTAAGCAGATATAGGGATTTCCCCACAAAGTTCACTCTCACTTTGTCACTGTCTTCAGTGGACAGCAAAGTCCACAGTCCACTGAAAGTGATGAACACTTCTGCAGAGTTTTTGCAGAGTAGGATGTAAAAAGCCTCTTTCAAATGTGGTTGAACTCTGCACTGGGTTAGCAGCCGAGCAGAGGATGGAGGACAAAGGAGATGCTCTGCCCTGTGGACACCATTTGATGGAAGCTGAGCCCAAAAGATACAAAGGAGGACAGAAGAAAGAGCAGGAGTATCTGTTCACGCAGTGTGCATTTGGGGGCAAGGAAGGAGGCAGAGCAGGACCAGCTCTCTTGCATTTGTCATTCTGAATAACAGCAAAGAAAATTCCCAGCAAGCCACTCTCCCCATCTGCCTCTGGTACTGGGGCATGGCTGGAGCAGTCAGAGGGTATGAAAGCAGCCTAATACATTTCACGTATCTGAACAATTTTCTCATAGCATAGCTGAATAAATATCATTAAAAGGTACATTTTTTTACAGTTCTTCATTGAAAAGTAGGATAGCAAGTGGTTAGAACACTACTGTATAAGTAAGATCTTTTTCCTTGTCAATTTACATTATAAAAACATCTCATGCATATAAAAGTGGGGGGTTATACCAGTGGAATTATATACAGTAGTGTATGTTTCTATATACTCAGGTTAGTACATGTTTACACATACAATGCACACAGGATTATGCTGGGGCCAAACACTAAAAGAAAACATGCGGTAAATGGTTGCTTTAATAAGTCCTGTTCCATTGAAAGGAAATAAAACCTGAGTATTAATGAGATATAATTATATATTTAAAATCTTTTCCCTTGTGCAGTATACAGAATTAATGCCAGTAAACTCACAAACTGCAACATTCTACTCCATTACATCTGCAATGATTAGAGATAGTTTGAACATCTGGCATATAATCTGTGATAGAAAACAGCATTCTGCACTTTAATGGACGTCTGGAGGCTACACATATCTGATTTTATTTCTTTGTGTTAACTCTTTCCTAGGAGGAAGAGAAGATCCAGTGCTTGAGCACCTTCTTTCTGCCTTTTGATGAAGTTGCATGTAGCACTGATATTTAGCTACTTTCAGACTACTTATGTTTTAAATATCGAAACTAAAAAGGGACCTACAGAGATTTCTGAGACTATTTATAACACAGACAATTGAGCGGCATAAATATTAATGTGTTAAAAACCAAGAAACTCATTCAAAGAAAGCGACAATAATTTCCTCATTTTCAGTGACTCCTGAACATTAAAATGAAGCAGCATTTGCTGTTCCTTCATTACCTCAAAGACTTTGTGAAGATTCTCCCTTAATTTGGTTTTCTCTCATAATCTCGTATGCGATAAACTGGGGTTACCAATATTTGTACATTTTTGATGTACCCTAACAGTAAGTATGTAAAAGCTTCTTTGACTGGCACTGACTTTCATTGAAAAAATTAGATTATTTCTCAGCTTTTGCAGGGTGTGTTTTGCCCCAAGCTAAACAAGAAGGTTTTAGCCCTACTGTGTTCTGCAGGGAAAAGAGAGATATGAACTTGAAAGGCGAATGAGACTGACAGCGTTCTTTTCCCTTACTTAGTAAATATTAGCTAATACCAACACCTAAGGAGACCTTGAAATTAGACTCTTAGTAGTAATTAAGACTGATTGAAGACTGGTATCAGAAGAGATCTGTGTTACTGCTGAAAGGATTTAGCATTTAGGTGATCTGACAAGCGTTCTGTATGAGCATATTTAGGTACGAGGAAGAATATCTACTACTGGAAAAGTGCTAGTGTTAGGTAGAGTTTTGTAATGCGATAGCTTGCATGTCAGGGGCTTGCTCAGCTGCCTCGGTGTAACAAAAGCCGTAGTTACTGAGTAGCTCCTGTGGAGCTCCAATAATTAGTCTAAACATCGGTGCATTAAGCAGTCCTCAGGTTCTAAGGTCCTTACTGCAGAGGTTCACAAGGGCATCAGAAAGTTCTAATGGCTGCATTACCACACAAACACCTACACCACACATGTGCTATGCACAGGGAAGAACAGAAATCCTGTAGATAATAATTTAAGGTTAAATCTACCTAAATATGAAGCATGTGCAATACATTAGCTTACTACTGAATTGACTCATGTATTGCTGGTCAGTGGAAAGCTTGCAGCCTACGGAGGAGGAAAAAAAAGAACAGTGTTCATTTGTAAACCAGATTGAACCCATTTCAACAAAGATTAGGAAAAATTGGCCTAATTATAGATGATGATCTAAGACAATTTGTCCATATTTAATGGAAGTCAGAAGCAAAAAGTTGCATGTTACTTCCAGTTCCAATATCTGGACTAATGGATCAGTGATTTCTTATATAGTAAGATATCCAGCCCCTTACACATTTGTCACTTATTAGAAAGCTTATTAGATTCAACAGCTGAAGAACATTGAAGAATAAGTTGAAATCACCATTTGTTGATGAATCAGCTGCCCAGGTCTAGCAAAACCCAGGAAAGGTTCTGAAAATAGGCCAACCTGGTTTTACCAAAGTATCTGTGCTGCCTTTGATTTACTCAAAATTTTTGTCAATAGCATCAAATGCAAAGATCAGCTCTGCAGCTGTAAGGCTCAGTCCTGCTCCACCCTCAATCAATAAGACTCACTGGAAAAACAGACTGGTTTAGACTCCAAAGGAGAAAGCTTCTCTTTGATGATGGCTTGGCAAAGGCCCACAGAGGTTCTGTCGGAAAAAGGGGCATATTTAACTTGGATTTTCTTGGTCTCACCTACTTAGAACTGTAAGCAGAGATCTTACCAGACATAATTCACTGGATAAAAACTTGAACTTAATTTTTTCAGTGTTAAATTCCAGGAAGAGTGATGGGTTTGGGAGGGCCACACAATTTCATTGTTCCAAGCAAGTTAGTCAAAGACCAGAGTTGGCAAGTCATTTAGCATAAAAACTTGGACAAATTAATGTGTGCCATAGATCAGTTAAAACCATCCTGTGAAATTCATGTTGGTGAAAAGAGAAACATGAGTAGGAAATGGCTGAAGTGGTTGGGAAAGCACTTAAACAAGAAAAGTGGTAATTCAGAACTGCAAGGAGTGTTAAAACAGATTTTAGCTTTCCCCTGCTTTGGCTAAACAGCAGCTTTTAGGACTATTTTGTGGTCCAGATGTCCCCCACTGTTCCCACATGGTGCTTGTGGACAATGCAGGACTAAGGCACCTACCATGGTTTTCCTCTTGCCCACTGAGGAAGACACAAGAGGTCCATTAAAAGCCCCACACAGAACAAATCAGGTGCTTGTGGCTGTCAAGGCAAGGGAAGAGGTCAAAGTCCATCTGGCTTTGTGAGAGGATAGAGCAAATTAGCCTGAGACCATTAAGGCTGTTGGGTTTACTTTAGAGCTTCCTACTGGAGGGATAAAACTGGAATAAAGGACCATGTAACACACACCATTCCTCTATTAGTTATTACATATTCTGCTCCCATGAAAGGCTGTCCCCAAGAAGTCCTCTGCAATGACTCATCAGAAAAGCCACACCACAATGACACTCACCCCATCTGTCCTGTCATTGCAGAGCACCTGCTTTGCCAGGTGCATGAGCCAGAAAATTTTGGGGGATGGTGGCATTTGATTGTAGCAGACATACTGTAAAAACCATCAGAAACAAACCCTTAGCCTTCCTTTTCAGGGCCTCAGGATTCATTCTACTGAAACAGCACATTTGACCTTAGAGGTAGATGAAAAACTTTAAGGTGTTTCAGTGGCTCCTAAGACAACAGCCGATGAACTTGAAAGTTTTGTAGCATGGAACAAGGCTTTTGTACCATAATAAACAAGGAAATACTCCAAGCCAGAACAGGAGAGTAAGATACAGTTTGGGATTTAGTTCCTTTTGTTCTTGGAAAGCACTATGCATAGTTAACTTACAGCATTAATTATCTTTTGCATTAACATAAAACTGTAATTGAACATCTTACTAGTAAAGATGAAAATCAGACTTTCCATGTAGTGTGTAAAACAGCCATTCCGCAGAGTGGAAAAGCCTTGCACCTTGCAAAGAGTCCTACTGGCTACCCCAGCTAGATGTGCTCTAGTAATACTCAGTTGCACACATTTGCAGAGCTTGTGGGTATATGGCGCAGGCTGAATTCATGCCAACGGCTCCAACTATAGATAGAAAATTAAGTTGAAAAGCTTTTTTCTCAATAATTCCACCAAGAGGTTTGGAGCAACAAACCAATTACTTTTCCTCAAACTCTGCAGGCCTTTAAAGATGTAATAACTCTCAGTACTTGGACTCCAAAGGGAATAACTCACAACAAAAAGCAGAAAGCCACAGGGCAATGCCAACACCAAAGAGTATTTCAGGTGTTTCTGCTGGAGTGTGCCTCGGGTTAGAAGACCCCCTGGAATTGAGGTGATCTTCAAGGGAGAAGCAGCCTGCCACAGGTCAGAAAACTTCTCAGATTGGGAAAACATACAGAACAGATGCTACAAATTCTTTCCCTCTGTGCAATTGTGTTGTGACATATTCTTGTAGCCATTTATTTTGGAGAATGAATGCAGAGCATACTCTTGTAAGCACACTCCCTCCTCATAAGCCACAGATGGCTTTTTGCTCCCTCTCCAAATAAATGCCACCACACCTTGAGGTTCATTTGTCCCCATAGTAATGATCTACTCAGCCCAAGCCTGAGACCTACTTTTATTTTGAAGGGGTAGTCATCCAGCTAACAGTTGTGAGGAAGCTTTAGCTTGCAGCCAGGATACCCTAAAGAGTAAAAACAACCTGGAAGAAAGTTACTTTCTATCTTTCACCTAATCTCATGCTTCATAAACCAGATTTAGGAGTGTCTTATTGTTTGGAATTGGCAGGACTCTACACCATGACAAACACAGACAAGGGAGAATCAGGTTCCTGGATTCAGAAGCATAAAGCCCTGGACTGCACAGGTGCTGGACGGGCTGGCTAGTGCAGGGAGGACCCCTCTCAGAGCCATGGAGACGTGTTCCCAGCCTACACCTCTGAGGAAGGGGCTCACCTGCCCAGGAGCAGCTCACTCTGCCTTCTACCTCCTGTCCTCAGCTCCCTCCTCCCATGCAGATCTCCATCCACACGGATGAGGCAATGCTTTGCTGTCCCTGCGCAGACAAGCACTGCATTCCCACACCCGATGGGCCTTTGGCACTGCTGTAACAGATACAAAGCAGATCTTCACTGCAGAGACCTAGTAGGCAGGACAGAGCCAGAGAAGTTTGGGAGTGTTGGACTCCTGTCTGCCCCAGCCCTGCAAGGGGCTGCCTTACACACACACAAAGACACACACCCCCCCCCCCCCCCAGCATGCAAAAACACTCCATTTCCCATCTTACTGGGAGACTTGTTCTCCTATGCACATTAACAAGTATTAAGGAGTGAAGAAAACTCCTGAAACCAGAAAGAAATTGCAGAAGTGTATTTCTCTCTCAGAAAGGGGTCTTGGTTTACATTAATTAATATATTAGAAGAAATATGTCTTGTTATCTGGCTCCTTAGATGGTAGACTTTGGTTCATTAGCCTGAAAGCCTATCAACTGGATAATACTATTTATTCCATATGGAATAATGATCTACCTTAAAGGAATATGGTATTGTCCACAAAGGAATGAATTCAATCATTATTCACAGCTTAAACACACACTAACCCATGCAAGTAAGAGATACAGATATAAAAGGATTCAAAGAAAGTAGGTCCTGGGAAGAAAGGCAGAATCTAGGTACCCATACCCTGGAGCTACTGCAGATCTGACTGTACATTAATTACCCATTAGTTTTGAGTTACACTACACAGATTCAGAGCCTTTGCTCTTTAGCCATACTTAAAGGAAGAAGAAAAATGAAAGCTAAGCATGCTCAGCCCATCTTTCGAGGTCAGTAAGAATACTAACATTAGATTTGAAACTTTCTGTCTAGTTGGAAAACAAGCTGTAGTACTGATATTTAAAGTACACAGTCACTGAATCAGTTCAGAGCTACACAGCAGCAGACAGCTCCACCGACACTTTAACAGCCCCTTCAGAAATACTATGATTTTAATCTTATAAGCCTGTAAGAGCAATGCCTATGCAGCGTTCAACCTATATTGTTGACAATAAAATTATAAAAAAAGACACTTTAAACATGCAGTAGCTGTGTCTGAAAATTAAATATATCAGCCATTAATTCCCCCCCCCAAATTACTAAAAAGCAACAGTCCATACTAAAGACTAACTGTTTGTAAAATTGAATTTTTAAAGATGAAGTCTTTTTTAAACCAAGGCTAGTCAAAAGAAGCATTAGAACAATTCTACAACTGGAAAAAATAAAGCTGCTTAGCTAATTCACCTCACTAAAACAAAAATGGATTTATGCTGCTCACATCAGTGTTTCAGATATTGCAATTTAAAAGAGTGGGGATATTACATTAAACCCCTCAAAATGTGAGGCTCTGGAAAAGCAGGGCCATAGGTAATGAGATATTGATCCTCCCACCTCAGGGTGAGAGCACACACAGGCATGGAGCTCAAGCCTGACGATGGCCATCACCAGACACAAAATGGGCTGCAGCCCTAAACCAGGCACCCAAGATGCAGGGGACACCTCCTCCCACACAGGTAGTACATAGGACAGGACAAATGCTCATCTCATGGCAACTCATTGCCCCAACAAGCTCCCAGTAAGGAGACCTCAATGCTCCCATCCCCACCTACCTCTGCTGGCCTCTGCGACATGGGTGCAAAGCCCTGGGTGTGCTGACAGCACCACAGATGCTCAGCAGAGCTGCTCCTGCTGCAGAGACACAGCTCTGCAGCTGAAGACTCACAGGCTACCATGTTACCACTTTTTAGAGAGGTGAAATAACCTTTGTGAACTTGAAATTTCAAGGGAAATTGTTTTGCAACCAGCCAGCTAAAAACTTCTGTAGCTGAGTGCCATTGTACCCGCCGTCCCAGCTGGAAACCTGACTTCAGAAGCTCCACCAGAGCCACACTCCCTCCACTCTGCTGTGCTGGTGAGAAACAGCATCAGCTGCTAAGTGGCCTAATGCAAACTGATGTGGCAGTTTCAATTCAATTGCCACTGCACAGGTAACACTATAGCAAAAGTCACCGCTGTGATTGGCGTTAGGTTGAACTGTTATTGTCATCACTCACGCAGTGCCATCGAGGTGCACGGTCCTTGTTGCCTTCGCAGCCGAGCAACTGGAGAGTTGATGCGCGCAGCTCCATCGCGACCTGTCAGAGCAGCACACTTTAGCAAGGCACATGCTGTCCCCAGTCTGAGGTGGAAGGGAGTACTTCAGGACAGCAAGCCTGCTCCCCCACACAGCTGCTAAAACTTCAAACAGCAACCACGTACCAAAACTTAAACTAGGAAGGCTGAGATTTGAAAGTCTCTGGAAGCGTTTCTGGAAGGGAGCTGTACCAGGTTAGCCGTGCTCCAGGGGACTGGCAGTAAAACTTGGATTATTTTTTTCTTTTTAAATCATTAACAGGGTAAAGACAACACACTACACTGTGGTTCATTGGCATATAAGCATCTGTGGTTGCTTCCTGCATTAGAACTTAACTGGCTCTTAACTGATTATAGTTTGTAACTTCTGTGAAATTAAGCTTCAATAACCAGCAGCTGTACAGCTAGGCGAGGGAAACCAAGCAGGTGAGGAAGGAGTACCCCAGCCCCACAGCCCACCCTACACCAGGCAGCAGCAGCTGCCTCTAGGAGGGAGCTCAGAGCCCCCCAGTACCCCCTCTTACTCCAGGCACAGGCACACTACTCCCTCTTGTATCCAGTCTAATTTTAAGTCACTGGAGTGACTGCACATCTACCAGCTCTCCTGGGAGCTTATTAAAGAGTTGGAATAAGCTGCATTTGGGAAGTTTGCCTTTACTCAGTTTTATCTCATTGCTCTTGGACTCTCTCAGACCATCTCCACATAGCTCTCTTCCCTCTAAATTTTCAGTGTTTAGGCACTTACCAGTGTTGCCAGTAAGCTATTTACTGCATCAGTGACTGCTCTGCAATGAGGACCCACACCTGGGAGCAGCCACTTTGTCCCCTCCATGCCAGCATGACAACCCTGCAGCCTGCCCTCCCCTCTCCCAGGAGCCAGGCTCTGCTCAGCACCACCCTTTTATCAGCTGGGGCTGTGTCATTGCTCAGACCTGGGCAGGATGGGAGAGATCCTCCAGCTCAGCATCCTGGGAAACCCACAGCCCAGCTGCTGCTCTTTGCACTCTTCTGAATTTTCTGAATTCAAGGCATAGGCTTTGTGTTTTCCTCTTAAAAAAAAAAAAAAAAAAAGTGTCATTTCCCATGTTCTCTGCTAGTAAGGGCCACTGAGGTACCTGCTGTTGTCCCCCAGCCCCTCTCTCCCCGCCACTCCACTTCCCCGTCCCTGCCCAAGGCTCCCACTGCACCCCTGGCAGGCTCAGCTGTGTGCCCCAGCCCCCTTCACCTTTACTGCTTCTATGTTTCTTTCTACCATTACTTGAATAAACATGCAATATTTTTGCCTTCAGACCTGAATTTGTGTTTCTTCAGATTTTTTCCCTTGCCCATATTTCCCTCTGTTATTTCTGTTCTCAGTGATGTTTGCAATAGCTACTAATGTACTGTCATTTGCAAATGTAATTAGTGTGTTTACTTCTTTCTTTCTTTAGTTCATTAATAAAGATGTTAAATAAAAATATGCCTTCCTCTGCTAACAACATCCTTGAAATAGTTAGGAAGATGGGATCCGAAGGTAATAAAGAACTGTATTATTGGACAAGACTTTTCCTTTCCATCTTTCAATATTTGCCATGCTCATTATGGGCATTTAAAGCATAAAACAACTTGCTCGCTTCACACCCAAAACAGTCCCCCTACCTGTTCTATGTTTGGATGTATAGGATACATACATAAAGAGCAAGACTAGATATCACCAGCAAGACTTTCTCTGTTTTAGATGCAGAGGAGTAAAGAGCCATTTGTTAACCTTTTTATGTACATGATGATTATTTTCAACAAAGTATGGGAGCTTGAGTGCTTTTAAAACTTTACTTACTCTGATTATTGTAGCTCTGTCCTAATACAACAGCTTGTACATTTATTACACAACCATAATTCAGCATATTGGCTGTATCCACTAATGCATCCAGTATTTCCCATGACTCGCCAGCCATCCTTGTTCCTTTGATTTTTGACAGGACTGGGAATGCTCAGCAGTTCATGGCACTGGCTCACTGTTGGGACAAAAGGCTTTGCACTTTTTTTAACCTTCAGTAAAACATGCTGAAATTAAGTCATGGCTCTAGTGAGTTGGTGTGGAAAGAAATAATAGTGGTTTCCCTTAATTTTCTATCTGCTGAGAGACAGCAAAGACAAAACAAATGTTTACAGAAAAAAACCAAGCAAACAAACAAGGAAAAGAAGAGAGACAGGCCCAAGTATACACAGGGGCTACTTTATCAAATGAATCTCATTTCTTCATCTCACGCCCAGCTATTTAAACAGAATTTAAATAATACATTTATTTAATGGAGAGCCTTTTCTCTGGGGGCCTTCTGGCATTAAGGTGTGTGGAAACAGAAGTTGTCTTTTTCTTTGTAATATATGAAGGAAGACTTAAGATCACTAGATGCACATTTGGGTAATCATAAATTAATTGTAATGTAAACTTTCACAACATGTTCAGAGCATGTTGAGATTTTGTTTGATTTTGAATTGCTCCAAAATGACATCTAATTATATACTAGTGATTAACACGTTGGTTGCTACTAAGAAATAGCAACCAAGCAAACATTACAATTCAGTATTTGGATTTACTATGGGTTGGATTTGTTGGATATTTTGCCTATTTTTTAATGCACAGAGGAAACATGGTGGTAAATTCAAATACTTAGACAGGTGCTGAGACTGTTTTTCCCCATTTGTGAAAATTAGGGATTACATCACTACAGGAAGAAAGGAAAAGATGATCTCGATGGCTCCTTTTCTCTTCTTTTTCCTTTTCTTCTTCTGTCTTTCTGCCCTCCACCTTCTGGACACAACTCAGTATAGGACCTGCCCTGCAAGTGTGGGGCAGGGTTTACTGTTGGGGACACAAGGCAGGAAGGAGCAGATCAGCCCCTTGCCTAGGTCATTGTGTTGTGGTTCAGCAGTGCTCCTGCCCATGGCAGGGGACAAGTAGGGACACACCAGCAGTCCCAACTGGGCCAGCAAAACCTTCCCCTCACCTGCAGAAACACCATCCTGACTCTGTTCTCCAAGCCTGGCAGTTTGCCGTCTCCTTAGGAAATCATGTCTCCGACCTGAAACTTTGTCCGAAAGTGGTGCCAGGTCTTCGGCACTTTGAGTGGTTCATCAGTTCTTCATCTCATGTTTCCACCCTTGTGGTTTGGAAGAAGTGATTCGACCAAAGAGGAAAAATCAGTAGTGAGAACAATATGTGCTGCATTCTGTATTTTTTTTTTTCCTGATAAAATGGAAAATTTGTGTGCTCCTTGGCTGCAAATAAGAGCTGGCTGATGCCTATCTGGTCTGAGAGAGTGCTGGGGTTGAGGACATGGTCACCATACAGGACTAAAGCATATGCTTATGTGTAGCATTTACTCTGTTATCCCTTATTTAGTGCAGTACTTCTTTGAAATAGATGTTTCTGAAGCATAGAAGTGAAACAGAATTTTCAGTAACTTTATTTACAGTGAATTGTAAATAAAGATTTAATGAGGTCTGATTTTCATCTCTGAATCCAATACTGTCCCACATTTGCTCCTTTTTACATTCACTGCCTCCTAGCCTTAGAGCGTTTGATGTTACCTGGAGATTGGCAATGGTCTGAAATGGAAGGAATGAGGGCTTGGTGTTCTGTGGAGATGCTGTTCTCCAGTTTGGGTTAAGTGAATAGCATCATGTTTCCTTACACTGGCTGTGTTCGGGCACTTGTCACATCTTGGGTTCCAAGGGCTGTTTGACAGTGGTGGGTGGGACTGGCCAGCAGGGCCCCTAAACAAGCACTAGGAGTTTCACAGTTTCACTAGGGCAAGTCACACCTTTGCATGTCCTCCCTTCCAAGAGGAAGCCAAAACACAAGGCAGCCTCTTCAACTTCTCCCATTTCCATCAAACAGAAGTATTGATGGGATCACTCAATTTTTTTTGTATTAGTTTAAGCATTTATGATTTAATTGCAAATCCATGAGGCTGCTTAACTGACTCTTCCTCAGGTGATTACTGAAATCCTTGTAGTGCACTAAACATGAGGCTGTGAGAAATGACATTGTTTCCATTAAAGCAAATCCTACTGAAGACCAAGAGGACATTCAGATAATGGTTCTGCTCTTTCTGAACATTGGAGAAGGTGTTTCTCATATATATCAACAGAATTTGGAGGGTTTATGTCACCGGAAGCATGGGGTGGATCAATGACTTTGGAAAACATTAACAAGCCTTCCAGTTTTTCAAAGCTAATTAAAAATAAACCTTTTCTATAGTATGTAGGCAAGGTGGATTTCGTAATGTCAGTATCACCAGTACAGCTTGAGAGAAGACAGTCAGATGGCAATTGGCCTAAAGATACGAACACATTGCTCCATAGGGAAAATACTTTGGAAAAGCAATGAAAATACTTATTGGACATCAGTAGCATTGGAGATACACTCATTTTTCACACAGATTTCTTTACAGAAAAATGTGAGTTGCCTTCTCCAGGAGCAGTCCTTCCCTCACTGAATGCTGCTCCCATTGCACTGGGTGTTGGCTTCTACCAGCACCACAGTAAGGACCAGCACAAATCCCTAGTGAAGATGGATGTACCACACAGTCACAGATATTCTGTGAGAGTTTTAAAAAAAGAGAGATTTTCTCTGTTGGAATTAATAGCTCCATTTTTCTTTATTACTCTCTGTGTTTCACTCATTCATGCATCAAGTTCTTTAAAACAAAAAAATTGAGAAAACAATCTCCCAAATATAAAATCTTAAAAATAATAAGTAAGACAGCGATACAACCTAGGGAGAAATCACATATTCTATGTTGCAATATCTCACACAACTGAAGGACATGTTTTCTCCACAAATTTTCTCTCTAAAAGAGAAGGTGGATTTTACCTCTAGCTTCAGTAATAATAGCCCTGATTCACCATCAAATTAGTTCAACTTTACACAGCTCGAATTTCAGGATCCATTACATCCCATAGCTCAGATTTTCAGCCCCTTTGTCCATATTTAGGCTCCTCAGAAACTCACTGATGTTCAGAAACTACAGATGTCCACTGCTGACTTCTCTATGGTGTTGAAATTCAAAAACATGAGGACACTAATTATGGAGTTAAGGGGTTAAATCCTGTTAAAAGAAAAACCACAAGGTGTATATGTTTGGGTATATACACACAGAGTTATTATTTTATGTATATATATATGTATAAACATATGTATCAGTTTCCATCTTCTAAATTTTAAAACATTTCAGTTGTTTCACAGAATCTCATCTTGAGCAGCTTTTTTTAAAGACCAATTTACCTTCATCCCCACCTATTGAGGTGTAACTTACCTACTACTACTCTTTTTGCACACGAGACAAAGCTTGCGGTATCAGTGTCTGTACAAATAATTGATGTGTAATAAGTAGAAGAAACCCTTGTTTCCAGCCTTCTTCATATTTTGAGAATCTGTGTATCACGTAAGACTTAATGACTGGGAACACAGTGATTTCGTGGGTTTCTTTGCAATATCAGTAAGTGAACATTCTTAGGTACATCTGTTGCAGGGCCATAGTAACCTCGTATTGATTTAAATCATCAAAACTCTACGAAAAACCCAAAAGAGAGGGGTGTTTGCACCTATGAGAAAAATATTAAAAATATTTCTTAGTCTTTCAAATCCTGAGAGCACATCCTCCCTTGGGGTGATACAGTGGGCAGCATTTAATTTACAGTAGCAGTGGAGAGCCCTTCAGCTTCTGTGTGTGTGGCTTCTCCACCTGTTCTTAGCATCCTTCCACATGGCTTGGTGGAGAAGTAATATAAATTCTGGTCATAAACATGGAAAACAATGGACAGACAGAGAATTTGATGAACGGTTTGCACCTGTACAAAATTTTTCCCTCTGTTTGAACCACTGAAATGCATGATGTTTAATCTTTAGCCTTCAGTTTGCTTTTCCAGTCCTCTTGGTTGCTAGCAATGCTGTAAACCCCTTAAAATATTAAGAAAATTACATCTGCTACATCTTGCTTTAAATATGGTGTTCAGTCTTTGTAAGTGTTACTTCATACATTAAATGAATAGCTTGCCCACAAGGTAAACTACATTTTGAAGCTTACCATGTCTGTCTTTGCACAACATGTAGTACACGAGCATAAATAACAGTGTGTTATATAAATAATTACATGTATGAAAGGCTGTAAAACACCAAAGATATATTT
Source organism: Neodrepanis coruscans (assembly GCA_013400695.1). Taxonomy (NCBI): domain Eukaryota; kingdom Metazoa; phylum Chordata; class Aves; order Passeriformes; family Philepittidae; genus Neodrepanis; species Neodrepanis coruscans. Next base: position 2,041 of record VYZS01044752.1, on the reverse strand, counting down.
GTACTTTTACTTATGAGAACATTTTAAAAATGATTGCTTTGTTCACTGCGTGGTTTTTATGTGTTGAATGTGGTGCACACAGAGAACATTTTCCAAAGTTGGTTTTTTTTTTTTTCCCTTTCCTCCAGGTCACACTAGCGTTATAGTTAAGCAAATTGATAAGGTTCCACTGTTAAGCTTTATTACTTGTGACATGAGCCTATGACACTTTATAAAAAGAAGTAATCCAGAACAATCTCTAGGTAATTAACACCTAGATAAACAAACATAAATTTCTATATTGCATTTATTTGGACTACCACTCAAATACGCGTGAACCATGCTTTTTTAATTAAAAGATAAATCTATGTGACACTTAGCCTCAAACTTAATTATTCAGCATAGTATAATAAAAAATAGAGCCCATTAAATGTGTCTTGCTCTGTATTTCTGTATTAACAGCAAAACAGTTCACACTGGGATCATTTAAATTTTCTTCTTCCGCTTTTCCTGCGATTTCCCTGTTCACTGAGAACCTTTGGTTAAAAAAAAAAAATACCACAACAGAAAGCCCCCAAACGATACCCTGAACAACACCAACAGGTGAGGAGCTGTGGAACTTCTCATAGCCCCTGTAACACTCAGCTGGGTGGCATTTTTAATACAACATTACACCACAGCTTTACTCTCCCTCCTCCCCCTCCCCAGGCTTCCCAGCGGAAACATACTTCCACTGTGGTGGATCATGCCAAGCAGTGATATCAAGAAATGAAAATCACAATAGTTAAGAATAATTTCACTGGGAACATGCTTACAATACACAAGGTGAGGGTTTTAAAATGTACTGTTACAATGCAGATGTTAAACAGATAGGGGAAATATTCAATTCCCAAATTACGATAGACAGAGGGCTTACAGCACTTATAAAAGTTTCAACAAGAAACATTATCTTAGAGCCGAGAGCAGCCTTCTGATGTTAGGTGGAAAGAGACTTGTCAAGACACCCACCATCCGCTGCCCATCAGCTGCTGGAAACAAAAATCTCCACAGACTTCAGTGAGACAACCACCTTCCTCCTTCACAACTTCTTCCCCACGAACTGCCTTAGCAGGTGATGCAACACCACACTTCGTGGTACTGGCCACTGGTGGTTATTTGCAGTTTCCTGGAGGATATATGTACCATTTAATGCACTGTTGCCCAAGGAAAATCAGGATCATAAAGGAGACTGTGTTTGTTAGAATTTCCTTGGAGGTGCAAGGAGATGTTTTTCCCTGGATCCAGGAAACAGCGATTACCTGAAGGACAATAATCCTGCTGTGAGACCAGATTTCAGCTCTGAGCCTGGAGCCCATCCATCCCCAAGCCATGTTTTTACATGGTACCATTTTGTGCCTAGGAAGGGTGGCTCCACCTAAGAGAGGTTGTGACACAAAATAAATTTCCATTAATTTCTTGGGTTTTGATTAAAATTTGATGCATTGCAGATTTTATTCTTTGTGGATGAAGAGACCTGTGGCATTTGCCCATACACAAGGGAATGTGGCACCAGCTCCACAATTCCCATGGCCACACGCACTTTGCCAGTTCACTGGTAACAGCAACTCCTCGCTGCAACTTTCAGTCACTGAATAACTGAATTTCTATGATGCTATGCTTTAATTTTTAACCCTTCTGACAATTTTTGTACCTTTTTCTACTGGAGAATTCAGGCTAAAAATAAAACATTATTATTGTGGGTATGACTGGTTTCATTTAATGTTAAAATTTCTCTTTTCTAAACATGTTTGCCCTCTCAGTTTGTTCGGACCAAAACCACGTTCCTCTCTCCTCCTCATAGTGGCTGTAGTTTCTCAGATTTGGTGCATTTTTTTTTTACTTTTCTAAGAAGTGAAAAATACTTTTATTTATTTGCTTTCAAATGTGCAGATAAAACCTTAAAGGGGAAGAATAAAGATTCGCCCAGGAGAATGGGAGTGCTCTTACATTTGCACATTCTTTTAAGTGGGGGCAGGTTTTTAAACATGCACCATAACAATAAACCTCACAATTTTCTAAAGCC
>VYZS01044693.1:0-14987 GCA_013400695.1 Neodrepanis coruscans | reverse complement strand
CTGTGTGTGTGGTTTGTTTTTTTAAATTACTTTTTAGCAAAGAGATAATGCCCAACTCTTCCATGATTTTCTTCATGGGAAGGAACTCTGCTCATGTATTTTTAGCCTTTTTGCTGTTTTGTTCCAGAAGTAAATTGTGCCAAGTGGCAAACCTGAAGGATTGTCATTTGCATCCGTTAGAAAGGTCAGGATTGAGTTACAGAACCTGAAAGCAGCTTTACTTCTACTTGACATTTTTTGAAAACTACAAAAAAACATCATCTGCAATTGGTCACCAGAAAATGAATATTTTTCTTTAGATCTGCAAAAAGCTCAAACTTCCAGATTCCCTCCCCAGTGTGTTCTGGAGGAAGAAACCCTTTGGTTAGTTTTAATTTTTATCATATTTCAGAGGCTTTAAAAAATGTTAGATGCCATTGAAAAAAAAGTATAAATTCCTTAAACAGTTTTATTTACTGAGGAATTTATTTCTCATGTAAGGGATATTGGTGAGTCATAAACACACATGAAAGGTTTTGACTGATAAAAAGAATAATGAGAGGTTCCTGACAATCTCTGATCCTCCTTCACCTTCTTGGTGTTACTGAAAGCAAACAAGAAATCCCAATTCTTGGCCAACCCAGCTCTGTCACCTTACAGGGCAAAAACTTGCTTTTGCACTTCCTTTGATCAAATTGTTTGATTTGATTTGATCAAATTCATTTACTCACACTGGTGTCAGAGAAAAGACAGCAGTGTCTGTTACTCTTGAAGAGCCAAACCACTGGAACTCTTGGATAAAGATCATCTCTCCTTAACCTTTTCCTTGCAAACAAAGCCCTCAGTGTCTCAGAGCTGCAAATCTCTGCCAGGGCATCGCAGTGTGGTGTCCAGTTCGGCAGCAGTTTGGGGGGCACTGATGGCCAAGAACTGGCCTTTACTGGTGCCAGGCTGTGAGGGGCAGCCCTGTAGGTGGCTGGGGGGTGGCTGGTGCCTCGTGCTGACCATGGGCTGTGTTTTGCAGGCTCGCAAGACCTTCCTCAAGTTGGCCTTCTGTGACATCTGCCAGAAGTTCCTGCTCAACGGCTTCCGCTGCCAGACCTGCGGCTACAAGTTCCACGAGCACTGCAGCACCAAGGTCCCGACCATGTGTGTGGACTGGAGCAACATCAGGCAGCTCTTGTAAGGACTGGCTGTTTCTCAGGGCACCAGCAATTCTCTGTGACACACAAGGAGGGTTTTAGCTCTTGTTGCTTTGAGCCATGTGCGGGGTTGTGTGTTGGTGTGGTGAAACAGCCAGCAATGAGTGTCTGTGCCCAGGGGAGGGAGGCCCTTTGCACTCCATGCATTTTGCTCTGGCTCTAAATTTTAATATTCTGGGACAAGCAAACCAAGCTCCTGAGGGAGCAGGCAGTTGCTATAATGCCCTGTTTGAACAGTGGTAGCAGTTCCTCACATGACACTTGTGTTAGTAATAAAAAAGGCCATGGTTCAGTTGGTTTTTAGCTGTTGGAAACATGAGTGTGCAGAGCTACCCCAGCTCCTGACACCCTGCTGAAAAGGTATAGCAGGGTGAGACAACAAATGCAGGGTAAATACTTCCCTAATACTCCTCAGGAAAAAATAGAAAATCACTGTGTTAGAAGTCTTTTCATGCAAAAGTGTCAAAACTTGGAATTGTTTTTATGTGTCTTAGTGATGGTGGTTTTTTATTACCAAACTTGGTCATAAGTGATGCATTTTCTTACACTTTTTAGTTATGAGAGTGTAGGATTCCTTGGGCCACTTGGAGCTACCTGGGTTTCATGGAACTTGAAAAAAAGGAAAATCTGAAGTCTCAAGTTCAGATTCAGTAACTTTTCTTTGGGAGTCTGAAGGCAGAGATTTTATATTTTGGTCACCCCACCCACAGAGGGCAAACAGGATGCAAAGGTAGCAACGTATTCATGAAGTTCATTATGCTGCAAAGAAACAGCCCTTTAAGTGTTCACCTTTCAAGAACATTGTACAGGAGGTAGTGTAGCAGTTGAAATTGTAATTGTTTCTGTTGATATTTCAGATTGTTCCCAAATTCAAATATCAGTGACAGTGGTGTCCCTGCACTACCTCCCTTGACAATGAGACGGATGCGGGAGTCTGTCTCCCGGATACCTGTTAGGTAAGACAGTATTTCCTGTCATTTCTGCTTTGGGAAATACACCTGTTCAGAAACAAACCAACTAAACCCACAGAGCACCCCCAGCTCCTCACAAGCACAACAGCCCTACAGGAGGTTGGGGTGAATGTGCAGGGTGGCAACACCACTTCAGCATAAAGAGCACACAGTGTCCTTCCTTGTTCTGGAAGCCAAGCAGAGCATTGGTTTGAGGCTTTGTGGGTTTCATTTCCAGTCTTAAAGTTTGAAGGAAGGGTGTTAAAGGCTTTTTTTGGAGACTTTTGTTTTCCTGCCTAAGAAAATTGAAGGCTCCCTCTTGCTGTTTGTGTGAATTGATTTGATTTTATCTGATCAGGCAGTGTCTCATGGTGGGTGATTTGCAAACATTGCAATAATGCTGTGATGTTGTGATGACAGGAGTTTAAAGAGAGAACAGTGAGAGCTGAAAATTGCTCCTCTGAAAGAAAATTCTGCTACCTAAAGAGACCATTGCTGTAGTTTGAAATGCTGAAGTAGAACATGCATCCCTTTCAAAGGGGCCTGTCTCCTGATCTTAACTTGTGCCTGTATTCTTTTCCTTGAAATTCTAGAAGCTGAAGAGGGCAGGCCAGCTTTTGTTTTTCCTACACCCCTTTGAAAAACCTTGGCTTATTCAGGGATGATTCAGAGCAAGGAGCTGACCTGCAAATGGATCTCTGTATTTATTTATTGATTTATTTATTTTAGTGGCAACTGCATCAGAATCGATCTTATGTTCTCTTTGCCATCTCATTCCATTCCCAGTGTTGGTGAACAATTTCTGACTAGTTTTACAGGTGTTCTTCAGGTTTTTGTGAAGGTTGGCTGATATCAGTTCAGATACCTTTGTGTTTTGGGATGAATCTGGTTTGGGTGACCTCAGCTGGGATCTGGAACTCTTTGTGGAACTGGATTTTAGTGTTGGCCTCCTTTTGGCTGGTGTTGGGTTTCATGACTTCCTTGCTGGCTGTTCTGAGCAAACCATTGAACAGTCTTGCAAACCTTCACAGGTTCAGGGCTCAGCTCTTGAGCTGTGCATTTCACAGGCTTCAAAGGAGCAGTTTGGTTGAACTACACAGACCTGGATTCATTCTTCAGAGCCAGTGTTCTGTCACCACATGAAATGTGACTTGATGGGGCAAAATTTGTAATGGCAGAAACAGACTTGTGTTCAACACAGCAGATAAGTGTGAGAGCTGACAGGATCTTCAAGTGTTTTATTTCCTGAGTTAAATGGGGAATGGTTCAGCTGACCAGATAGTTCAGTTGGTGTGTGAGTCCCAGCTTTTCTCTGTCTGGAATTCTGTGTCTGTTGCTTTTGGACAGGTTACATAAAACAGTGTTTTTCAATTACTGGAGGGCAAAAAATAACCACAGCTTTTCCCTTTGTCTCTCTTTCCTTCTCAGCTCCCAGCACAGGTATTCTACACCTCATGCCTTCACCTTCAACACATCCAATCCTTCCTCTGAGGGCTCTCTTTCCCAAAGACAGAGATCCACATCCACCCCAAATGTCCACATGGTCAGCACTACAATGCCTGTAGACAGCAGGATAATTGAGGTAACTGGGGGCAGGGAGCAGCCACTGAAACTAAAACTGACACTGCCCATCTGCCTCTCACTGGGTGGGTTTTCTTCTTTGCTTTCTGGCCTTTGCTGTTTGCCTTAGTTGGGGGTTAATAATTCATTCCTGCAGTCTTGCAACTGAAATCATGGGCAGGTTTGTAGTGGCTGTGAACATGGGGTGGAGCTTAACAGTTGATTTTCCCAGATCTGGAGAGAAAATAAGCTCAGTTTTTGCTGAAGCTTGTTAGGCTTGTCTAAAAATGCTCTTAAAAAGTCTGGGTTTGCTGGGGGCCTGGTGTTTATTTTAAACCAGACTGCAGGTGCTGTTAGTCTGGGTGTAGTTCTGGGGCTTGGAATGCTCAGTAGGTCAGAGCTTGCAGGTGGTGTGTTTTGTGTTCTGGGCTCATGGGCTAAAGTCAGTTCTGTCTGGGGGTAGTTCTGCTCTTATTTGCTTTCAATCACCTTTTTCTGTGTTTTCCTACTTCAGACTGGCACTGAGGGACAACTCTTGAAGTCAGGCCTAAAGTGGTGGGATTTTTATTTTGCTTTTGTGATAATCCTGACAAAGTGAGGGAGTGGTGTGTAGGGAGGGCTGCAGAGAGAAATGCTGAGCTGCAGGGCCTCTGAGAGAGCCCTGATGGTTGGATTCTTCCTGAGGAAGAGTTCAAAAAACCTTTAAACCAAGGAAAAGCCTTGGACTGCTGAGTTCACTTGCATCTTCAGCTGGTAGTTTGTAGATTCTGTGGAGGGTGCCAGACAATTCCTCTGCCCCCTTGGAAGGGAAAGGCAGTGCCCTGCAGCTCCAGGGAGCATTTCTGGTTGTGTCATTTGGGATTTATGGGGGAGGCTGCCCTCCCTTTCTCTGGGGTGTTCTTTGGCTTTCATCCTCTCTCACTGCTTCACAGGCCAGGCTGAGCATCTCTGATGGCACAAAACATCCTGAAGCACTCAGGGAGAAGGGGAATGATGGACCTTCAGAGTGAGGAGTCTTTGAGACATTGCCTTCCCTGTTCCTTGTGCGCAGCAGGAAAGACAGAAATGCTTTTGATTCTGGCTCTTCACATTGTCATAGGGATGTCAGGTCTGAAAGGCAGGAGCTGCTTTTCTAGAAGGCCTTAAAAAAGCCCCAGAATAGAGCCAGAAAAGGTAGTTGAGACCTTTTAGAATGACTGGAGAAAGAACAGTTTCACTGGAATAAAGTGATTTAGCAGTCACAGGTACAAGTGAACTTCTAGGTCTGAGCAGGAATAGTTACCTAAAAATGTTACTGCACTTACTTCTCATTTATCAACAAATTAGGTTGCTTTTTTTTTCTTTCAGCCTAACACTTTTAATTTTTTTTTTCTCCTTGCTCTGTTCTTTTCTCTCCTGTGTCCCCATGTTGGCCTAGAATAACAGCCTGAATGCCTCTCCCAGCTCCTGGTGCAGACGCTTTTGTTTGAGGGGAAGAGTAGGTATTTCCTTGGTGCCTTTTGCCTTGTGATTAACAGGATTGCTGTGAGCTGTGAGCCAGGGCAGTGTCCACCTCAGGTGTTTCATCTGCAGCTGTTTGGATGAAAGCCTGCCCAGCATGTTGTGCCTAAACACTGAGCACACTAATTGGAACAGGCAGACTGAGACAGGGGCTTCAGTTGTAGTTCAGCTGAATCTGAGGAGGTTTGAATCAGGGATCCATTCGGGTCACACAGTTTCTAAAGCAAAACCTTCTCCAGCAAATCTGTTGTGTGGCTTTTTCCCTCTGGAAACCATTTTAATGGAATATAACCCTGCAAAGCCCTTAGATTAAGAGCTTGTTGGACTGTTTTTATATCTAAGTAAAGCTGACAGACTACAACACTGGGCAGGGTGTTGTTTGTGTTGTAAGGCCACCTCTAAAAACAGTGGGGTTTGCTTCATTTGCTCTTGGATTCATAAGCAAAGAAGAAAATATTCACATCAGGATTGAAGTTCCAAATACTTTTTTTTAAGTAAGAATTCAGAATAGATAAGTATGAGAAACATTTTAAATTCTTTAGTTGTCCTTTGCCAGCTTGATTTAAAGCAGTTGCATTCTCAGACTGATGGACAAAACCCATCACTTGTTACTAATTCAGGTTCTGAAAGGTGTTTATTGCCCTAAAAATGGACAAAAGTAGTGAATTGCAAGGATTGATTAACAGTTTCTGCAGATTTGAATCCACTCAGGAGTGGCAGTGCAGGAATGCTGTACATGGGCAACCCTAGGAGAATGCAGCTGGAACTGCCTAAAATGGTGTATTTGAAATCAATCCGTGCTGAGGGTGGCATTAATTTCAGACTGTACAGTGGAGTGTGGGCTTGTTCTGTCCTCTGAAATCTTACATTTATTGTTCTGTTCTACTAATGAGAGAGTTTGACTTGACTTTATTAACTGACAGTGTTTAACCTTTCTGTAGTGCATGTTCTTGCTTTGTACTTACACAGTACCTGGATATTTTACCTTTCCTGTTTGTTCTTTGGGATAATTCCTAGCAGGTGAGAAAAGCTGCCAAGTGCTGTTTGTCAGAGCTCAGTTTTCCCTTGTGCATGGCTGTAGAGTTGTGTTGTGCCTGTGGCATGAGGTGAGAGCTGTCCCACTGTGCCAAAACCCCTCTGGAAAACTGGGCCCTGTGGGAATGTGTCCTGCAAATCAGATGGCTTTGTGTAAGAGCACTAGATGGAGCTTTTTTTTTTATTTTTTGGTTGGAATAGTTAGAGATGTTTCCAAATGTGTGTTGTTGGAATATTTTAGGGGTATTTTTAAAGTTTTCCTGCTGAACCCAAGGCCTGTGGGGAGCTTTCCCTGGGAACACAGGCCATGCCAGGAGCTGTGCCCAGACTCACCCACAAGCATGTCCAGGGAGCAGGGGGGTTGCACACAGTAGTGGTGGTGGTGTTTTTCTTGTTCTGTGTCTTTTTTTTCCCCCCACTTTCCTTTGCTGTTTTGGTAGTAACACCCTTTCCTATGCTGTGACTTTCCATGTTTTGTAAGACTTCACAAACTGCATGGGTTTAGCAGACAGGATTTGCTCTTGTAACTGGGGAATCACCATCCTTTGGAGGGTGTTGGTCACTCAGCCAGTCAGGACCAATTGCAGCACCATTCCTGCTTGTTCTCTGTGTGCTCTCCTACATTTATTAACTTTATTATCCATCTTCTCTGTTTCAGGATGCAATTCGAAGCCATAGTGAATCAGGTATGGTTAAAACAAATTAAATTATTTCTGATATTATTTTCCTGGTTTATTTTCTTGTTCATACCTTATTTTTATTTTCTCTTTAAGCCTCCCCCTCTGCTCTGTCTGGAAGTCCCAACAATATGAGCCCAACTGGCTGGTCTCAGCCTAAAACCCCAGTCCCAGCCCAAAGAGAGAGAGCTGCTGGGTCTAATACACAAGAAAAGAACAAAATTGTGAGTATGGGGATATTTGTTTTAATTAAAAAAAAAAGTTAAATGAGGCTGGGAGAGATTTCTGCACTTAAAAGGCAGTGAAAGCTGCTGGGGATGTTGGATTGCTCTGCACTGTGTGTGTAGTAGCAATNCCATTCCTGCTTGTTCTCTGTGTGCTCTCCTACATTTATTAACTTTATTATCCATCTTCTCTGTTTCAGGATGCAATTCGAAGCCATAGTGAATCAGGTATGGTTAAAACAAATTAAATTATTTCTGATATTATTTTCCTGGTTTATTTTCTTGTTCATACCTTATTTTTATTTTCTCTTTAAGCCTCCCCCTCTGCTCTGTCTGGAAGTCCCAACAATATGAGCCCAACTGGCTGGTCTCAGCCTAAAACCCCAGTCCCAGCCCAAAGAGAGAGAGCTGCTGGGTCTAATACACAAGAAAAGAACAAAATTGTGAGTATGGGGATATTTGTTTTAATTAAAAAAAAAAGTTAAATGAGGCTGGGAGAGATTTCTGCACTTAAAAGGCAGTGAAAGCTGCTGGGGATGTTGGATTGCTCTGCACTGTGTGTGTAGTAGCAATATAATTTTAACTAATTTGGGAACAATCACACTGGTGCCTGGGGTTATAAATACCCAGGACAAAGTGTTCTGGGTTGAAAATGAATTATAGACAGCGATGTGAAGTTGTTCTTCAGTGCAGATTCAAGGATTACCTTTTAAATCCTTGGGGGCTGCATCTTTTTTAGTATTTTTAATATGTTTCCATTGAGCCTTATTAGCACTGTTTGAACTGTGTCCCACAGTTTCCATAGGAAATGGATATTGATGGTGCCTTCATTGTCACAGAAAGTCAGGATGTCTCAGGGATAAACGCATTTAACAAAATGCAAGTTTTCCCTCAAATTTAAACTTTGGGGCAGAAGGAAACGTTAAAATAATAATAGTTATTAATATTTTTTACAAAATGCAAGTGCAGTTGCTCAGTGGGACTCAGCTGTTACTCACTCAGACATTGGAGATTTCTGCTCTCACCTTTTTTATTTATTCCTTTTAAATACATCAAAGAATTCCAGAATTTTAGCATTGTCCTTTTGAAGAAGCCAGTAAGATTCTTAATTCAGATGACTTCTAATAGCTGATTATAAAATATTTGTTCCTTTTAAAATCCAAGATCAAGGTTTAAATTTCTAGTGCAGAACTGATAATATCCTTAGCAGTTCAAGCCAACCAAGAAAATGGGTGAGGAGAAAAAAGTCCCAACTGTAGCACAAAACCCTCAAAGTTTCAAGTTATATGTGTATAAATAATATATTTGATTAGGAGCTAAAAGCCATGTGCAATTTTGTTGCAGAGGCCTCGTGGACAGAGAGATTCCAGTTACTACTGGGAGATAGAAGCCAGTGAGGTGATGCTTTCCACCAGGATAGGCTCAGGCTCCTTTGGAACAGTGTACAAGGGCAAATGGCACGGTGAGTCCTGGCCTTGGCATCACCTCCAGGGGTTCTCCTGGTGATTTACTGGTGCTTATCTCCCCCCAGAGGTACTGGGTGGTAAATAACAACCTCTGGTGTTGGCAGCACTGAATCAAGGCAGAGAACACACAAATTCCACATGTTCACTCCACTGGAGCCAACAGGCATCTCTTTATTACCATCTTCTGCAGCAGCTTGTTTTTGGGGAGGTTTTCATTAGCAGCACTGAATTAGCTGGGAAATTCCACAGCCTGATGTTAAATTCTCTTTGCCTTTTTTAATAGCTCTGTGGTTTAATTAGCATCCTTCATTTGGAGGTGGCAGGGAGAGGAAATAAGTATAAATTGCTTTTCCTGGGGAGTTTTTCTGAGGAAAAAGTGATTGATGTGAGAGTTTATGGTAAAATGTCAGCTGGGATACTCTGAAAATAGACACTGCAGAACTACAGAATTAGTTGGCAAATTCAGGGCTTGTGATTTTGAGAAGAAAAGCACAGGAACCCCTCCAGGCCCTCATTTAAATGGTAATATTGTCATAAGATAAGCTGGGAAAAAACAGCTTCACTCTCCAGGAGCAGTCCCTAGCAATAGATCATTTTATATTCCTCTCTGTATTCCCCTTAAACAGATACTGAAGTTCAAAGCAAACAGTGACATCAATGCAAATGAAGATTTTAAGAGAAATTTTATAATGGAGCAGCTTAAAGAGCAGGAAAATACTCTGCTTTCTGTGGTCTCCAAATTAGTCACTAAAACAATGTGTACAATTCCTGATTTTTGTGCTATTCCTGCATAGATTGATCCCCCCCTCCTGAAATGTGGCAGTATCTAAATCTAGAATGTTTGCTTTTTAAAGAGTTGTGTTCCACAGGATGTGTGGACAGACATACATAGTTTGTATAGTTATAAACACTTTAAATTGAATTACACAAATGCTGAAGCTGCACAGCAAGATGGGTGTACTGTGCACCAATTAGGAATTGTAATTACACTGCACATTATTTTGAAGAGGGGGGAAAAAAAAAGCTGCCTTTTGAGTAACTTCTGTGGTCCCTGTGTTTCCAGGGGATGTAGCAGTGAAGATCCTAAAGGTGGTGGATCCAACCCCAGAGCAGTTCCAGGCTTTCAGAAATGAAGTGGCTGTGCTGAGGTGAGTTGTGGTTTCCCCCTCCTTGAAGCCTCTTACCCAAAAATCTGTTTGAGAGACACAAAAAGCAGATCTCCAGAGAAGAATCCAGAAGTGTCCAGTGCCAATTCTGAGTTCTGCTGTGGAGCTGTGACACAGCCCTAGTTCAGTGTTGCAGTGGTTCTTTGCTGTTTCTGAAAGGTGCAGCAGTGCAAACAACCAGAATTGTTCAGGTCACACTGGGCAGTGAAAGGTAAAATAAATAAATTTCCAACAAAAACCCTAAAATTAATAAATTCTGCCACTGTTCTCACCACCAGACAGGACACTTGAACTGTGCCTCTTAAAATTGCAGCATAATTTTTTTCCCTTAAACATGTCCACTGATCTATAAAACTCCTATATTACCTGCTTTCAAACACTGGGGGTTTTTTAGTGTCCAGGGAACTGTCTGTGATTTTACTGCTCAAACTGAACCATTTAGATGCATAAGAATCATCTTCTCATCTGGCAATTCCTTCACACTTCATGGGGGCCCTTTAGTTTCCTCTTGGGATTTGTCACTTTTCACATCTTTCAGGGGGATTCCTGTCACTCCAATAACTTCCTAATACCCCTTGCAAGTGTGAATATTGGTTGGTTGATTTCAAAACACCTGAATATCCATGACACCCTTTTCTTAAAGGTTGATTTTAAATAGCTAAAAGGAATTACTTTAACTAAAAAGCAAAAGTTCAGCTGATTTTATTTCTAAAGAAATAAACTGGCAACTGTGGCATATTGCCATTATTTTGAAAACCCAAACTTTCCTTGCACATCCACCTGGGAAAAATTTTGCAGGAAACTCCTGTTTTTGGCCTGCAAAGCTGCACTGTGTTCCTTGAGGCAGGAATTCATCTCTAAGAGTTCCAACCCCTGTTTTTGATGAAGATGCTGATCTCTCTCTCTCTGTGTCCTTTGTTAGGAAGACCAGGCACGTGAACATCCTGCTCTTCATGGGCTACATGACCAAGGACAACCTGGCCATTGTGACCCAGTGGTGTGAGGGCAGCAGTTTGTACAAACACCTGCACGTCCAGGAGACCAAGTTCCAGATGTTCCAGCTGATCGATATCGCCCGGCAGACGGCCCAGGGCATGGAGTGAGTGGCAGTGGCACACACTCACTGGGTGCTCAGGGAGGGGGGCACAGTGGCAGGGGGAGGTGCTGGGCAGCCTCAGTGGATCCCTGCTGGATGCACTGGGACTTGGCTTTAGTCATTTTATGCCAGGGATTCTTAGGGTTGGAGGGGCACAGGATGGGTTGGGTTGGAGGGATCTTAAAGCCCATCCAGTCCCACCCCCTGCCCTCCCACTGTCCCAGGCTGCCCCAACCTGGCCTTGGGCACTTCCAGGGATGGGGCAGCCACAGCTNTATATATAACTACTGATGAGCTGCTTTTTAGCAAGGACTGCCATGGAACACATGGACTTGCTTTCCAGGCTGCTGGGACAAAGATGTGCCACAGTTGTGCTGCACAAGTGGCTTGTTTTAGTTCAGTGGTGCTGCTGTGGGAGAGGGAGATGTGCCTCTGCCTCCTCTGTGTGTGCACAGCTGGGCTTTGTGCCTTCTCCTCATGGATGTTTAATATTTTTAGAACTCCTCACATGACTGGCAGAAATGAAGCCAAAAATCTGACTTGAAACTCAGGAAAAGGCAGCTTTTTACCACCTTATTTCGTGCAGAAATATAAATCCAGGAATGCACATGGAGTGAAAATGTTGTGAGCTGATGCCTTTTGCCTTTGAAAGTGTCTGCTTTTGGAATTGCCAGGAACAGCAGAAACTGTGGCTTCCTTCCAGAAAATATGAACAGGATGTTTTGCAAATGTCACCATAAAAATATGGCAAATTTAGGAGTTCCATAATGGGAGGGGATTCCCATTTTCAGTTAAAGTAGAAATGGAATCATTTCAGTGAATCATCTCTTTGAACTTAAAACATTCCTCAGTGAAGTTGTTAAATGGTGTCTTAAAATGATCCCAGCAAAGGAAGTGCTGGCTGTCAGTCCCAACAGACAAATAATTACAAATAGTGCAGATATTTCCAGTTAAATCTCAGGAGAGCTGCCAGACAACTTCATCTACATAGATTTTGATGTTTTTCCACTTGTAATTGGTTTTTTTTCTGAGTTGAGAGCTCTGTGCTGTTTCCCTTTTTGTCCTGTGCCACCAGTTAAATATTTCAGTACCTGCAATCACTGGGAATTAACACTGTTGATTTCTATCCTAACTCACCCTAAAGATAAATGTACAGATAATGCTGAAACATCTGCTCTGCTTTAGTCTCAGATGTTAACTTTGGAAATGTGGATGCCATAAAATGACTTTTTCTGTGTGGCAGGTTTAAATACAATAATCAGCAGTTGGCTTTGTGATCTCTTAACTTTGGGGTTGTGTCAGAAAACACAGGATTGTTTCCTCCATTTTTTTGCAGTTTCTTTAACAACCATTTAGATATATTTCTTCATGAAGGCCTGACAGTGAAAATAGGAGACTTTGGCCTGGCCACTGTAAAATCCAGGTGGAGTGGATCCCAGCAGGTGGAACAGCCCACGGGCTCAATCCTGTGGATGGTGAGCAAAGCTCTGCTGCCCTTGTGCTGCCCATGGCTTTGTCCCTTGGACATACCCAAAATGTTTTAATGTGAATAAACCCACATGTGCTGTTAGGGCTGTCTGGGCTTCTGCTCCAGCTGTAGTTGAGTTAAATCGCAGCAGGAAGTGTTGGAATTGTGCAAAGTGGTCACCAGTCACCTCAGGATTCTCCTTTGGAGTTCAGTAATTAGGGCTGTCATTGTGTCAGGAATGTTCCTTAAAAGTATCAGCACTGTTCCTTAAAAGTGTCAGGAATGTTCCTTAAAAGTATCAGGATGCTTGGCCCAGGTTGCTTTGTGTTCTGTACAAACAAAGTTACAAAAGAAGAAACATTTTTTTTCCTTTAAAAAAATTAGAAAAAAGTGAAATTTTCTTGCAACTTTCTATAAAAGGATTTAAAAGTAACCTACCCCAAGGTGTGAGATGTATTTCTGTACATGAAAGAGATCATGGGGGGAAAACCCTACATGTTTGCTCTTTGCAGGTGTTTTTTTTTCCCCATTAGAATAATTTTTAGCCCATCTTTGCTGAGCTGTCATTGCAGGTTGTTTCTGTTTTCTTGACAGTTGCTGTGATCCCTTCCTGGAGTTTTGTTGTACTTGAGTGCTTTGCTCAGTAATTCTGAGAGAATTTCTAGGGGAAAATGGGAATGGTGAATGGGAAAATTATTTTGATAGTTGATATCTTTGGTTCAATCATTTGATTTTTTTAAGGTCCTCAATTTAATAGTTTGGCTTTATTTTACGAAGCTGCTAAAATGCTCCTGCAGTCCTGATCTTCCATCTGTGCTGATTTGTGTTTGGCTTCCACATTTCCCATCAATGTTTTGGTGTGGGTGTTATGAAGTACTGAGTCTGTAGGAGTTTTGCCTGTTGCCCTTTGCCCTCAGCGCTCTGTTACAGTCTGTGTGTGTGCCCTGCCAGGCCCCCGAGGTGATCCGGATGCAGGACAGCAACCCCTTCAGCTTCCAGTCAGATGTCTACTCCTATGGAATAGTGTTATATGAGCTGATGACAGGAGAGCTGCCCTACTCCCACATCAACAACAGGGATCAGGTGAGAAACACCCCTCAACAGCCTTTTCCTCCTGGGTACAGCACCTCTCCCTGTTCTCCAGAAAGGCAGGATAAACACAGGCAAAATGTTGTTTAGGACCTGCTTGGTTTCAGCACAACTGCAATATTGACAGTGACTCAAGGGAAAAATACTCTTTAATAAACATTTGAAGTGATTTGTTAATTTATTCACAGGTTAAAGCTTTTGCAACATCAGTGTAGAATCTTGGGTTGTACATTTGCAGTTCTGACATTCCCCTTTTGATGGCAAATACCCTGTTCTTGGATCAGATTGGATTCTGTGCTCTTTCCTAGGGAAAAACCCAGTGTCACACCCCTAAAATATTGAATATTTGTGTGAGTTAGTCTTTACTGAGCTGTACTGACCCAGCCAGTAAATCTAAAGCAGCACATTAAGACCAGAAACACCAACTGCTCTTCCATGAACAGGTTCCTGGCTTAGCCAGGGTAGAACCAACTCTGTAGGGCAGGAGCTGTTGGATCTTTGTGATCATCTCTATTTGATGATCCTCAGTTGTGGTTTGTGGGTTTTGGTTGCTTTTTATAATATTAGAATTTAAAAATTAATTTTTAAAAATGAGAAGTGTGTTTGGGGATAGATAACTGGGTTTTAGCCTCTATTAATCAGGATTTAATCTGTAGTGATTCACAGTCTGTATTTCAAGTACAAGAATCCAATTCTGTTAAGGAAGTTTTCTCTTATTTTAAGTTTTTCTACAGGTTGGGATATTGAGATGTGCTTTACTTCCTAATATTGAAATAATATATAAACTTTAATAGCCATCACTGTTGCAAAACAAGCAGCAGTTGACCCTCAGGTTAAGTTTTCAGGGAGTAGAAATTCCTGGAGAAGGAACACCAAGACCTTATTTAGGCTGGAGGTGCCACACCATGACCATATGAACTTGGATTAAACCAGAACGTGTATTTTCCAAGTACACCAAAAACATCTTTTATTGTCTCAAACCAGTTTCTTTTTTTGCTGCATTAGTTGTGAATAGTTCTGAGGGTCTCTCCCAAGCTCCAGCTCCCTTTGCAGCACAATTTCAGGGTTGGACTCTGACCTTGGAGGTCTCTTGCAGCCTGAATGACTCTGGGGTTTGGGGACACCTGGCCAGAGCTGTCCCTGTGGGCTCAGCAGAGCTCCTGTGCAGTGTCACCAACAGCTCCTCCTCTTGCTGAGCCTCACAGACCACAGCACCTCGGGTTTGATCACATCCTACAGGACACAGACAGCACCACTGGACAAATTCCAGGGCTCTGCTGGGGTTTGGCTCTCAGGTTTAGGTGGAACCCCTCCCATACCCTTTGTTTTGTGCTGTTTGTTTGCCAGATCATTTTCATGGTGGGCCGAGGTTATGCTTCCCCAGACCTCAGTAAACTGTACAAGAACTGCCCCAAGGCAATGAAGAGGCTGGTGGCAGATTGTTTGAAGAAAGTGAGGGAAGAACGGCCTCTGTTTCCACAGGTGAGTGTGTTCTCTGCACAGGGTTTGTGTTTTGTGAACAGCCATCAGCACACAGAAGAGCCACTCTGGGTTATAAAGTGCAGCCTGCTTCCT
>VYZS01044660.1:0-11089 GCA_013400695.1 Neodrepanis coruscans | reverse complement strand
GGGGGGGGTTTAATTAGGGAGGATGAGAAAATCCATACCCTCATGAATCAGGCTTTGTGCTGTGTGCACAGCAAAACAGAGCTCCTGCCCTTTGGAGTGTGTGGCAGTGAGGGGTGAAAAAGGTGTGAGGGTGAAACATCTCACCTTGGAGAGGGAACAGGAATTAAACAAAATTGGGATACTTGCTGGGGGACGATCAATTGTATTGTAGCTTGAAGCTGTGAGTCCAAGGCAGCTTGTTTCTAGGTTCTTTGCACCAGGGGAAGGTGTCAAAGTGAAGGAGAGATGCCTGTAGAAAGGCTGATCTTTGCCTGGAGCTGTGCAAAGCAGCTGCTCCCAACCTCAGCCACATTCTGGCAGGGTGTGATGGAAAGGGATGGATGAGAGGTCGGCCAGAGATCACACAATCAGAGAACACGCTTTCAGAGAATTCGGGGGGACTCACAAGGATCATCCAGTCCAGCCCTGCACAGCCCCATCCCCAAGAGTCCCCCCTGTCCCCAGAGGATCATCCCACCCCTCCTGGAGCTCTGGCAGCCTTGGGGCTGTGCCCACTGCCCTGGGGAGCCTGGGCAGTGCCCACCCACCCTCTGGGGGAAGTGCCTTTTTCCAAGATCTAATTGGGTGTGTTGTGAAGGACTCTGGGCCACCTCTCTGGCTCCAGAGCTGTTCTGTTGCCTGCCAGGTACTGCTGTGGCTCCTTCATGGAGGGAAGTCCACTTCCAACACCTGTGACATCCCGAGGAGCAGCCTGATCTCACCTCCTCTGATCAAAGCCAGGTCACCCTGCCCTCCAGAGCGCTGTTTTTGGAGGGGACATCACAAAATGTGTCCTTTGGAGGCCGCCCTGCCATACAGGATATGGTAAGAGCTGCCGAGTGAAGTATCCGGCCCCGCTCCCTCCTGCCTGGCCCCACTGCCGGGATTGTTTCCACAGCAAGAGAACAATACCTCCCCTTCCATCCAAGAAACATTTATTACATGATACGTTTCAGATGTCTCCTCGGGGAGGAGGGTAAAAGTGAAGGAGAAATAGATCTCTCTTTTTTACGGCGGCGCGGGCTGATCCACCCCGTAATGGATTAATTATCCCCGTGCACAGCGGGTGGGGGGATGTTCGGAGCAAGAGCCAGGGTTGCCTTCCAAGAGGAGCAGACGTGGATATTTCTAGCTTCCTTCTTCACAAACTAAAAGGGGTAATTAATTAATCTGGAAGCTTTCATGTTCATTATAATTTGCTCCCTCTCCTGCTTTTCCTTTTCCCCTTTGATTGTATGAAACTTGGGAAAGGTAAGGGAGTTTAGTAGCCTATTGTGCTGCTCTTTCCCAAGCCCTTGTCAATCTCCCTGCTCGTTTTCATACCTCTGCCTCTTTTGCTCTCCCTTTAAAGCTCTCAAAGGTCAGAAGCATTTCCTGGTTCTCCTTTGTGTGCCCTGAAGGAAATGGTGTGGGCCAGATAATGTAAATCGGCACCGACGCACAGACTTGGCCGGTGGAGGGTTTCACCACACTTCTGGAAGCTCCTTCCCATCCATCACACGGTCTAGGGAGGGGAACCATCCCTGGGGCCTCCTCCTCTTCAGCTGGGGAGGAAGGCCTGGGATTAATGCTGACACTGCAAACACTACCCAGGTGGAATGTAGGGGCTGCAAAGCCCGTGAGGTAAATGCTGTTTCGATGCCATTTTCTCGTCCTTCCCCGTTTTTATTTCCATCCAGCCACGCTGCAGCTCGAGCAAGAAATATAAATCCTGCTCTCCCTCAACTCCATCTGCTCATGGAGTTAAAGAGATATAAAGGATGTAGCAGGAGTGATCCAGTCCATTATGGAGTGTTCAATAGAGAGGCTGAGTCAGAGCTGGAGCCAGGAATTAGAGGACATTGAGGAGCAACTGCAGCCCCTTTGAACAAAGCACTTCACAAAAACTAACTTTCCAAGGGATTGAGAATTGGAAAAATCTCATTTCAGAGCTGTAGATCCCACTTATTTGAAGTCTGTGAGACTCAGAGATGGGCTGGTGGGAGTTGTTTTCACATCTCTCAGGGAGTGGGGAGCCCTCAGCTGAAGAGCTGGGTACCTGACAACCCAGTTTTCTGTAGGAAAGATTCTGGACAGCCCGGGCTAGAAAACCCCTGTGGCTCTTGGAGGAAGGTTGCTGGTGCTTTACCTACTCTTGAGGCAAGAAAGGAACTTGGATCTGCATCCAAAAGCGAGTCCTGTCCATGGAGTGAAAACCCCAGCCATCATACTTTCCCTTAGTCCTGTGAATGTTTGACACAGCTGGACTGAAGGTTAAAAAACCAGCACCACCCCCCCACCCCGAATCCCCTTCCAGAGCCATTACCCGGTGCCTTTCACTCTATTTTTTTTTTTTTTTTGGGGTAGAGAGTCCTGGTGATCAGGAAAGGAATTCATGGTGTCTCAGAATTCCTGTTTTATTCTCTTTGTCTCTCTGCCTGGTGTCCTCGTGTGTCATTTGCTGCTCTTGGCAGCAGGTGGGGGTTTGTGGAGTGAGAATGAGAAATCTCTCCCACATTGGTACAGTTCAGAAGGATGGGCTGTCCTGCCTCTATCCCTCGGAGTCACAGAATAAATAATGGAATATGAAGAGCTGCTGTCCAATTCAGTGTTGCATTCAAAGGCTCCTGGTTGGCTAAAGAGCAGGAGAGCCTGGCTCCAGTAATAGGTTCTCTGTTGTTCCTCTGCCTGCAAACAGGTTTAATGAAGCATTTGTTCTTTTCCTGCCCTCTCTCAAACTGCTCAGCTCTCCCTCAGAGGTGGGTGACAAAAGCAAAATTGTGTCCTGATGTGTTTGTTTGAATTCTTAAGTGAATTTGCTTGGGCGATATTCCCAACCTTTCCTTGGTACCTTTCCAAGAATGTTCAAGGAACAAGATTTTTACTGGCAAGGAAAAAAAAAAATAAAGCAGCAAATTTGAAAGTCACATTTGCAGGGTTTTTTACCACTATTGATACCTGCAGCGCTAAAATATCCTGACATGGTCTTAAAACAGATTGGAGAAGATTCTGATGAATAATGAATTGTGATTTCTTTTTATTTGCCTTCTGGTTCTGGTTGAACTCTTTGAGCTCTTGAGGTTTTCTTTGTAATCATGAGACCTAGAAATTGATTTTCCCTAGGTCTGAAATGATGAGTCTTTGTAGCTGAGTTTGCTGAAATGCAGATGTTTGTTTCTCAGCATTTTCTTCAAGTGTTGGTTCTGGTCCAGTTTGGACCAAAAATGAATATTATTATTTCCCCCCCAATCTTGCTGTAAAGAGGCAATTCTAGAAACAAACTTTAGCCAAGGTATGATGTTATATCCCTCCAACTCTGCTGCCACTCTGGGTAACCACCATTTTTGGCAGCTTGATCTGCACTCAGTCCAGGGCCAGAGGCCGGAATAATTTGGGTGGAAAGGGACCCAGGAAGATTTCTGTCCAACATCTTGCATCAGGATTAGTTTTGGGCTTGAAAACCTCCCAAGGATGGAGACTGCACAGCCTCTCTGGGCAACCTGTACCGCGTTTGACTGTCCCCATGGGGGCTGTTGTTACATCCAGTTGTTTATTCTGGCTGTTTCAGTTTATGCCTCTTGTCTCCCATCTCCCTGTTCCTGGCTCCACCTCCTTGGCAACCCCCACCCAGGTGCTGGAAAGCTGCTCTTAGGGCCCCCAAAGCCCAGCTCTCTTGGCCTCCTTTTGGGGTAAAAAATAGCTGGGACACCTTTTTTTTTTCTGGCTGCCTTATATTCCCACACCTGTCACAGGACCTCCCCAGCTCAAAGGAGGTCGACCATTCCAAACCCTCCCAGTTTTCAGCCGGAGAATGGAAGCTGACAGGTGAGTGACACAAATGCACAGCATAAGCCTGGGAGAACAACCCACAGGGATTTCTGAGAGCTGAGGTTTGTTTCAGCTGCTGCAAGTCATTTGATTGTGGGGGGTTTCTGATGAAATGTGTCTGCTTCCAGGGGTTATTGCTTCCCAGCAAAACTCGATTTTTGTTGGAAGAAAACTGACCTTTCCTAATAAGCACCGCAGAATCGTCTGGTGTTATCAGCCAAAGAATAAGAGCTAGCACAAAATTTAATTTGAAATGCAGAAATAACTAATATTGGGGGGAAAACTGAACTTTTCTGGTCCACTAGGGACTGTTGCAATGCCAGGGGATTCACTAAACAGCACAGTTCATATTTTAAATATTTGCTAAGTGAATGTAGAGGCAATTGTTTGGGCAAGTATTTGTCAAATAAACTCAAACAACAAATACATTTGAGGAAATTGGATTTGTCCACCTGATACTGCAGGAACAGGAGAACAGGCTAAATTCATCAGATAAACTGTTCATCTGAACTGTTTGTTCTCCTCTATCCACCCTCCAATCATTATGTTAGAGAGACTACAAGTGTTGGAGGCACTGTGCAGAAAATTTATAGGAAACAGATCTGAGGCTGCTGGAGCCCAGAGCTGCATGATGGACATGGCAGAGAGGGCAATATTCAGCATCCATCCCCAGTCTGGGGAAGGAGAAGAGCCTGTCTCAGTCTCCAGAGCAGTGAATTCTACCCCTGCCCCCACATTAGTGACTCACTAGGCTTATCTGGGTTTATTTATTTTATTTTATCACACTGGTAGGGGCTGCCACCGGGGTTGACCCTTGAGCTGGTTCCATCTACAGCTGCAGACCAATGGATAGGAAGGCAGGTCAGGACCTTTGGGATGTGAGCACAGACTGGGAAATGTGGGGCACCAGTCGTTCAGAGGGAGGAAAGGGGCTCCCCAGGGGTAACTGCTGGGATCTGGGGATGTGACACAGAGCAGAATGGGTGGGCACAACCTCTACAGCAGCCTGGAGTGGTTGTTGAGAGAAGGAAGGAGGAAAAGAAGAAGGAATCTGATTCCTAGAAAAGCAATTTCAGGGAAGTAACTCAGAGATAGATTCAAGGAAGCAAATGGTGCAAAATTGCTGTTGGTAGAGCACAGACTAGTTCCCAAAGGGTTTGGGAAGCTGAGATCAAGACTGGAGATGATTGTAGTTTGAAGATGGAAGATGTAGGGTCAGGAGCCAAATTTTTGAACTGCAGAAGGCAGAAGACTGAAGCTGTATTTTAGGCTTGAAAAAAGGGGAAGAAATGATAGAAGAACATGTGGCAGCAAGAGAAGAGGGAGCTCAGCTGCAGCAGAGCAGGCAGGACGAGATTTGGAATATTCACTTTGTAGGGATCTCAATAAGATCTCAAGGCCTGTCTGGGTACCAATCTTTATCCTCTGAGGTCTGAACCTCTACAGTGGGACTAAAATAATGTGTGTTAGGCTGGCAGTGGGTTGTGCACAGAGAATTCCTCTCTAGGACTGTCAACCTTGTTTTTTCCAGGGCTAGAAAAATTCACACCTAAAGCCTCTTAGCCTGGCATGGTAGAAATGAGCATGATATCTGAATATCTGGACAAAATACAAAGTGCAGACCTATGGGTTAGAAAGTGTAGGACTTCCCCTTGTGTTTATTCCTGGGGTCTTTTGGTAGTTGTTTTTCACCTGGATTTAACTTGATGAACTGGGATATGTTCACTTTACAGGGTAGTGGACACCATGGGATGGAGTCCCATGGGATACCACAGGATGTTACCTCTGGATGTTTCCCTCCATGACCCACCTGCTGGGCTTGCTCTGTGCTCACACTTCCGTCTTGGTTTTCAGACTTGTTGCAGCTTTGCTGAGGTAAATCCAGGTGCCATTCCAAACTCTCAGCTCCCAGTGTATGAAGAGTGCTGAGGACCATCTCCTCAGCTTGCCACACTTCCCTGTGAGGGTCGAAGGGATATTAAGACCTTGGATACTTATTCAGACTAAACCTGACCTGGAATGTCTGAGGTTGTGCTTGGTTGACCTCCCTGACCTGGAATGTCTTGGGCTGTGCTTGGCTGATGTCCCTGTGACACCTTTCTGCAATCCCAGAGTGGGAATTTGTGCCAGAGAGTGGTTTGTTCTTTGTGAGTTGGAGATGGGATGTACAGAAGCATCTCACTGGAGGGGGATGTGCTTGAATGCAGGACTCTGCCTCCTGGTTGCTCAATGCTTGGCCATGGCAGAGGGTTGGGATGGTTGGGAATGACTCTCTCTGTGTGAATGTGGGCACACCAGCTCCTGGTCAGTGGTGGCCAAAGCAGGGTCAGGCTGTGCTCAGTAGTTCTGTGGGATCACGATATGGCCCAATTAGGAGTTTAGGAAGGATTAGCTTCCCTTATCCTGAAAATTCAGGTTAGTGAGTTTGGCTGATTTTTCTCTGTGCTCAGCTTCAACTGGGATTAAATTTTCAAGGACTTGAATTTACAGAATTAGAAGCTGAGTCTTGGATTTGGCCAAAAAAACTCTTGACCAGAGACCTCAAGCATGAGCTTCTTGTCCTCCAAACTCTGTTATTCCATGAGGGGCAAAAGGTCCACCCACCCCAGCTCCATCACCTTGGCTTTCCAGGGTAAGAGGGTAGAGGAGGCTCCCAAAGGGGAAATCCTCCCCAGGCAATCCCTGAGAGCCAAACCAAACCCACCTGCTGGTGCTTGCTGTGATACAGAGCAGATGTGTTTGGGCAGGTGTGGGGTGGGATGGCTGCCAGCCTGCACTGCACGTGTTTCCAGGGCTGAGAGACCCTCCAAAGATAAGTCTGTGTTTCCGATGAGGGGGTATTAAGTTTTTTGCCGCAGGGCAAACACTGTCTGTTTGTAATGCAGCTGCTGATGAAGTCATGTCCTTATTGCAGGCAATTCTGGAAAGAGGCAGATCCGGCCTTTTTCTGTCCAGTGACATTCTGGCTTTACCTGTTTTTGTTCTAGGGTAAGAAATTTTGTGTGGGTGATGTATCGGTTGATGGCAAGTATCGTCTGTGCTGTGCTTGGAAGTTTTCTATATCCAATCCCTATTCTATATTTCTCTATTCCATTTCTATATTCAGTTGCTGCTGGTGGTGTTCTCTATAGCAGTCTCTGTGAAGGCTTGGTTGTCCTCCTTGCTCTGCGTGTTTTCCTGTCTCCCTGGCTTTCCAAGCTTATCTGAAGGGAAAAAAACCCAATATGTCCCACTCTGCACCCGGAGGCACAGACCTGGTGCTTGGAAAGACTCTCTGGTTCCCAGTCAGGCACATGCAAGGTGTGACATGCCCTAAGCTGTGCCACAGGTTCAGGTGGCACTGCACACTCCCTCGTAGGGCTGCCCTCCACCTACAAGGGTGATGGAGGGTCTCACATGTGAGTTTCTCAGAATTTTGGCTGTACAAATTGCTCTCATGCAAAATAGTCTTAGAAGGACTCTGTGGAGCATGGGAGGAGGTCAGGAACTGATGTGCAGGATTCCTGTCAGCAGTGTATGTACTGCCCCTGGGGCTGAAGCCAAGGGATGAGGATGGAGCCTTTTCTCTGTGCTGGCAGCATCTCCTTTGACACCTGCACTTATATCCTGAGCCAGATGTCTCGTGCCACTTTAGAGCCTGGCCCAGCTCTATTAGAAGCAGCACTAATCAGCTTTTAAATGCTGGAGACATTAGGAGAACGATGTCCATATTTTACAGCTCTCCCGTGACCGTGTTGGTGCTGGGCTGTGGGATGAGTCACGGAGCAGGGAACTCCTCCTGAGTGGGGGTCACATCCTCAGGTCTTTCCCATATTGCTGCCTAGTTCCAGGGTAGGGGCATTAAGTATTCTCCAAGCCCAGATTATTGTGCACAGCCCTTGTTGTATGACAGCACAAATGAGCGGAGGGGCTGCCTGTTGTAATAAAAGGGCAGAGAAATGAACTTGATGGAGCAGGCTGGTGGAGCAGCTTGTTTGCCACATCCCTGAGGACACAGAGCCATTCAGAGCCCTTGTGGAGCAGGCTCTGTTGCTTGATTCGTACACAACCTGTACATTGCTGATTTATTTAGAACTCATTTTGTACTAAACAAAGCAAGAGGAAAAAAAAAGCCACTCAAACACAGCAAATCCAATCCTCCCTGGATTTGCAACTGACACAATGAAGATTCTGGAAACCTGTGCTGGATGATAATCACAAAATAGTTTGGGTTAGGAGAGACCTAAAGATCTAGTTTGAGCTCCCCTGTAGGGGTGGGATTGGATGAGGATGGGCAGCGACAGCTCCCATTAGACCAGGTTGCTCGAAGCCTCAGCCAGCCTGGCCCTGAATCCCTCCTCTTGCACTGTCAGGCTCTTTCCACGTGTGCTTTCCCCCCATTAACTGTGTGAATGAAGTCAGGGTTTGCTCTCCTGGATTAGCCCCCTCTCAAGCAGTGGCTGTGGCCTGATCCAAGAGCTTCTGCTGCACCACAGGGTCTCCAGCAGGGAAGGAAACAAATCAGGGACTGGGACTTCCCCTGTGGGATAATCCCTAGGGCTGTGCTGGGGGCAAATGATGATTTTTGGTTGATGTGTTAAGGGTGGAAACCAAAGCAAGATGTGAGCCAATGCTGCCTGCACTGGGTAGGAGCCTGCATCCCCCACCTCTCCAGCAGCAGCTCCTTTGTTTGTTTTCCATTACGTCCTTCTGGAAAATGTTTTACTTGNTAGTTTGGGTTAGGAGAGACCTAAAGATCTAGTTTGAGCTCCCCTGTAGGGGTGGGATTGGATGAGGATGGGCAGCGACAGCTCCCATTAGACCAGGTTGCTCGAAGCCTCAGCCAGCCTGGCCCTGAATCCCTCCTCTTGCACTGTCAGGCTCTTTCCACGTGTGCTTTCCCCCCATTAACTGTGTGAATGAAGTCAGGGTTTGCTCTCCTGGATTAGCCCCCTCTCAAGCAGTGGCTGTGGCCTGATCCAAGAGCTTCTGCTGCACCACAGGGTCTCCAGCAGGGAAGGAAACAAATCAGGGACTGGGACTTCCCCTGTGGGATAATCCCTAGGGCTGTGCTGGGGGCAAATGATGATTTTTGGTTGATGTGTTAAGGGTGGAAACCAAAGCAAGATGTGAGCCAATGCTGCCTGCACTGGGTAGGAGCCTGCATCCCCCACCTCTCCAGCAGCAGCTCCTTTGTTTGTTTTCCATTACGTCCTTCTGGAAAATGTTTTACTTGGGAAAAAAAGAGGTTTGTCTTTTTCTCGCTGTCAGAAAGGAAAGAGTTTTCTTTAAAACCACAAGCAAGAAACAGAGAATGGCAAGATTTTTCATAAAGTTTAGGCTTTGTCAAAACCTCATTTTCCTTTGAGAGGGAGGAGAGAGGAAATAAGGGAAAAGCATCTAACTCATGTCAGGGGCTTGTGTGCGTGAGCATGATTTGTGTGCTATTTTCCTTTGCTTCCTTCTTCTCTTGCCATGCTCTCTCTGACAGAAACTCCCTTCCAGGGCCTTCTGCTTCTCTTAAAATTGATTTCTCTGTAGCACTGACTGTTGGTTTATCATACTCCAAGCTCATGTATTGGCCTCTGAACTTCTGTGTAGACCCTTGCCACTGGATTTTCTTTTAATTCCCTTCTTACCATAATAATTTCTGCTCCTCTCTCAGGTTCCCTCTGAACAAATCAGCAAATTCATCTGTCTTGGAACCTCTTCATCACCTTCCCTGCATTAAACCCTCAGAAATAGCTGCAGGACTGGGGACCTCCTGATGCTGACAGGGATGAGCAGACCCTGCTCCCGCTCCTCCCTGCCGTGCTTCCATCAGCAAAAATCTTCATTTACAGAGGGATTTTCTTGGCTTCTCTCAGTATTTCTGGCTCCCTTGTTCATATCCGAAGCAGTGGTTTAGCAGAATTTGTTTTGACAAAAGCAAAAGGATATTCTCAGCCAATTAAAAATATGGCAGTGGAGAGATGGGAAAGAAACGCGGCGCTTCCTCTGCTTGAGGGGTTTGTTGTTAGTTGTCACTGTGCTTAAGGAGATTAACAGGGTGTGCTGGAGGTCCATGTCAGATTGAATGTTAAGCTCCCAGGCTACAACCACGCTCCTGGGAGCAGGGGAACTATAATTCATTACTGGTGGAGATGGAGGATTACTTCAGTAATTTGCTTATTGACTCGTATTCTTTTTCATATACATACAACTGCAACACTCATTTTGGTAGTGTCTCATGCTGCAGAAGATGGAAATTTAGGATTGCTGAGGCAGTCTTCTCTCTGATACAATATTTGAGATGCCTTGTGGTGACAAGGGCAGGCCAGAGGCTGTGGGAGATCTGGACTCACACCTCTCCTCTCACCCAAGGACCTGTAGTTCTGTTTCTCTCTGGGGTGTGTCTGGAAGTCATGGTTACTGGGTGGCCTGAATTGCTCAGCATCCTCTTCCTCTGGGGGTATCTAAGGCTGTGTGAGCATCCCAAGCAGGCAGTCTGAGTGCAGAGCTGAATTTGGGGCTCTCTTTGCTTCCTGTGGAAGAGGTTTGCGTGCAGCTCCTCCCATGGTGTGGGTTAGTTATTGGCTGAAGACATGTAAACCCATGAAAGGGTAAAAATGGGTTGCTGGAAATATCCTGTGAGGGTTCCTTTCAGGTGAGTGTGCCATGGCTGTTAGAAATCTGTCCTGGCTTTCTGGAGTGGACCAGTAGAGATGACAAGTGATGGATCACCGCTGAGGGGACACTTTGGGCTGTTTTCAGAGATTTCACTCTTAGCTGAAATCAAGCATATGGAATAGGAGATATGGCAAGAAATGAGAGACAGATCCACTCTCTTACTCCAGGAGAATGTGCTGGTGATACAGGGTTATAAACCCCTGGATTAGGATGGAGTTCCAGTTGCATGGGACATGTCCTGCTCCAGTCAATGAAAAAGAACATGTTGAAAACAGTTCAAAGGTGTCTGACAGTCATTATGGTCCCACTTCCAGCTTCTGTATGCCTTCAGAGGAGCCCCCATGCTCCTCTTTCTACTCCTCCTTGTTCAGTGCAATGGAGAGGGTGCGAGGTAAGAATTTGACTTAATTCCAGTTTGTGAGCTGCTGAGGTCTTGGCATCTCCTGTAAGATGAGCTACATCCCCCAAGAGCAAAATCTGAGGGTTGCAGAGGGATAGAGGGTTGAGTGTCTTTCTGACAGGCAGCTGGAGCAGCCTGTAAAGGGTTACATTAGACAGCAAGAAAAGAGACTCTACAGCACTGTCGTGTTTTTTT
>VYZS01044641.1:5680-16689 GCA_013400695.1 Neodrepanis coruscans | reverse complement strand
CATTTTTTACACCCACGACAGGCCTGCAACAGATACTCTTTTTGTTGCAATTATTTACTCCTGAGGAACTAGTCTGATAGAATTTGATTAGGTGTTAGAACAAATCTCACATTAAAATTTAGGAATTAGAATTTTCTATGAATGAAATTAATTTTGTCATATTGATGGTATCCTCAAATGGCAATAATTAAGTGATGTGACATAACTAAAACTCTAGCTGTAGCTTGTGCACCAGGAGATATAAAACTAGCTTCAAATGGTTCAAAGTCAGAACAAGCTAGCTAGCATCTGTTGTAATGCTTTAGTGAAAAGTCCTACCTCTCACCAGAGAAAAATGACATAGGTTTATGCTCAGGTCCCATTTGCTTTCACTTTTAAGAAAATAATTCTTTGAAGAGAATAATGCATTTCAACATATCTGTAGTTGTGAGTCTCCTGTGGGTGAGATATATAAATAGATGGATACCTACAGAGAGAGAGAGAAAATTTATGTATGAAAATATATATTTAGATACTCTTCTTTTTAATTATCTTGCTTTTGAAACAAGCAAGAATATATTTTTTTCTCTGTTCTAGTAGTAGGATAACAAAACTTATACTGAGAAGTTAGAATGAGACTTCTAAAGATGAAACTCCTGCTTTGGGCTCTGGAAGTCCAACATCATTGTTGTTAAAGCATCAGGCGTTGACATTGGCAATGGCACTACATCAGTGTAGCAACTTGCAAAGCTAGAAGTTTTGTAAGATGGAATTTTCGCACTGGGGATTAAAAGCTACATATTTGAGTCAGTTGCAAAGTTTTTCACGTCACTTCTGTAAAGCAGAGGGAATGGACACTGATACAATGCACCATAGCAAAATTCCTCCAATCTGAGACTTCCTATATAACTTCCCAAAGTGAAGCTTTTTTCTGTTGCTTCACTCTGTGTCCTCTGCTTGGAGAAATAATATGATTTTGGTAAGATAAAAAGAGCAAAACCTAACTTTCTACTGCTCTTTTGTACTTTTTTCACATGATGCCATGAACATAAGATGGTAGCCAGCTGGCAGTCCTGAACAGTCTTGAAATAACAGGTTAGAGAATACCCAAAGTGCCTGCAACACAGCATGACAAATATATGCTCTGCTGCTGAGTTATTTAAAAAAGGATGAAAATCTAAGTCAAAATGGACCACAGAGGAATGAAAAGTTACAAAACCTGATTCTAGCCTTGTGAAGCTGAGCTTCCGAAAAAGCTGAGCTTCCTCTGTAATTGTAAGAGTCCTCTAAGGTATGGTTCAGAGCAGGGATCTGAGTAGTTATGAATCTCTTTACAGGAGATTGGATTCTCAAGGGGAAACTTAGGAAGGTGAACTTTCTGACGTTGAAGTGTTTGTGAGCAGTTTCATTCAGTGTGTCTCTTAGGTGTGGAATTCCTTCCCTGTGTGCTGTGTGATAATTAGTTTTAATTTGGGTTCCAATACGAAGCATTAAAAACAATTTCCAGGTAGGGATACATGAGACTAGGATACAGCATTTTGCCTCTGTACAGAAATCAGATCTGAGCTGTGACCAAACTGGCTTGCCCCACCATGCCACCCCTAAGCCCACCCTGCCCCAGATCTAACCCTACAATACATACTTTTCTAGTGTAACCCAAAAGGCCTAGTAGTCACAGATGTCCTCCATAACTTTGTATCCTACTCTTTGCACCAGAGTACAAAAAGCATTGTCAAAATGCTTGAAACAGTCCACTCCCTAACATGCATGCAGATTATACAAGCTATGGCTCAGGTACAGAAAACTATGACCTTAGTCTTGGAAGAAGGTAGGGATCCAAGTAACATTTCTATACCTGTGGCTTTTTCCTTGGGAAGAGCTCAGCCTCATGCCAAAATGACCAAACATACCTTAGAAGAAAAATAGTTATCTAAATCCATATTTGTATTTAAGGCAGCCAGCATCTCCAGCATATATAAACTTTATTTGGAGCTGTGTGGGAACACCACCTGCTCACACTGCTCCAAGAAATTCCACTTAGAACACTCAGAAGCAGCTGGGATGTGAATATTTGATTCATCTCATCAGAAGCTGAAATTAGGATTGAAAACATAGATCATGTGTTCTACTAACATTCCAAGAAAATATTTATTGCTTAATATTTGTTGCTTTGTAAGATACCACAAACTGCTTATCATTTCCAGCTTGTTTATGCTATGGGTTGATGTGGTTTATATGAAACTTTATAAATGACTTCAAGGTGATAAATTTACTATGATTCAAGCCTGTTGTCCTGCAGCTAAAGTACTAAGCACAGCTTAGTAACAATTCAAAGAAAATTACACCTACTTCAGGAAGGAGTAGAATGAGGACTCTGCAACTGATATCATTAAGTACACTGTTCTGTGGACCACAAAGCAGCACATTTTTTCTTTATACAGAGATAAGAGAAGCAAGATTCAACATATTTTTCCTAAGCTGCAAAGAGCTAGAATGCCTGAGGCTTCTCTTTATGTCCCTCAGTTCTTGAAAAATTATGAGTTCGTGTTGTTCTAAATCCTTTTACTTTTTTCTAGTCGTGCTATATACCATGAACTATTACTTATTTTTTAGTCATAAATTAAGGGACTTACTGTAACAATGATCTTTTGAAATATTTTACTGAAATATCCAATCAGGCAGGGGTGGATTCTCATTCCTCCACTTTTGTAATGAATAGGTAATCAGTGAAATTTACTTTATTCCTACTTGGATGTTCTCAAAAAAAAATACTGCATCTCCTGTAACTACTAGCGGTATTTGAATGCAAAAGACTTGTTAGTTTTTCCTAAAGTGGCAAAAGCAAAAAGAAAATCCAGATCACAAAAGCACAAAAGCCCCTTCTTTAATAGTTTATCTGAGCAGGCCAAGATGCTGGTGTGAAACCAGATTCTCTCCAGAAATATTCATTTACTATTTCCTGTGTGAGTAAGTATCATCATTTGAGTACCTCATTAAAGTGACTCAAATCTATTATTTCTCCTCACTGGTTCAAAAATGGAGAACAAGAGTTATTAAATTAATTTAAGATTTTTTTCTTGCAAGTCTTGCTCCATGTGCCCATATATAAAAATTTCCACTCATATTCCTCAGGCCAAAACTAGTTTGACAATGTTTGGACACAAAGACAGACTTATCTCTGAGGAAGCAGGTAACTTTTAGCCAAAATCAAATGTTTTTTACTCTTGTTCTACAAAAAAAGGCAATGTTGACCATGCCAGGTCATTTATTTACTTTATTATTAGCCGAGATATTCGACTTCTTACATAAATCTTTTCTATTTTATGTACTCAGATCAATTTTATACTGTGCAATCAACCTGTTCTAGGCATCTTACATCATTCCCTTGATGCAGCACTTCTCTACCATTTATTCTTCAATGTACTTGTACTTCCTGGTTCCTTTGAGAAAGTGTGATTATTCACATTTTATCTGTGGGATATTGAATCACAGGCAAACATAAATTCCTGAAAAAAAGTCAGTGGTCTAACAGGGATTGTTTCTTGCTCCATGTGCCCTAATCTTCTTAGTGTTTAAGAAAAGTAAAGGTATTGGTGGAGGGGACTCAAAGACTGTCCATGTTTTTGCATAGAACAGAAAGAGCCTTTGATGATTATACCTCTGCCCTTTGTGATCACATCCCTTGTTATTTTTCCAGGGCATTCCCAGAGGGAAGATTGGGGGGATGCACTATGTAATCTAAATCATAAACTAGTGGCCTGGACACTTGGAGAAAAACATGCCTATCTTCTGAATTTTTCCTTGTGTCAGTGTAGCTCCAGTTCCTTATCTGTGTGTGGCAGTAACTAATGCCATAAGAAGACCTTCAGTAGTAAAATTAAAATCATCTTCACAGGCTCAGAGTGCTTGCGGTGTTTAAGAACTCTTTAACGTTGGATACTTCTGAAAACACTTGAATATCTTAGAAACCTAACAACAAGAAACACAGTAACTTCCCTCCTTGATAATTATCAATAAATTATGACTATTATTAGAACAGCATAAATCCATCAAGAGCTAGAAGTTCCCAGATCTCCTCCAGCCCAAATTTGAATATGAGTTCCAGGCCTCCTGTGTGGAAAGACTGCATGTGTAGTGTGTGAGCTTGCACTTCTTGATCTCTTTTAATCAAGAGAAAAATGGACAATGTAATAGCAGAGTTTTCAGAAAGAGTGCAAATTGCTGTGTATTGCAATGAAATGTTTCCCCTTAGGATTAGAGTACCTAGCAAGATTCCTCAGCATGAGCTGGAGCTGATATATGAAGCTTTTGCTTGAATAAAGGCAGACAGGTTAGAGCTCAGCTGGGCCAACCATAGGGCCTGGTTCTTCAGCATTTAATCAAGCAAAGCACTCACAGAAGTCAGAGAAGTTTGCCCCTTAATGAGAATTACCTGGCTAAATCTCCCTCTGCAGGGCTGGCAGTGTAATCCTGCTGCAGTAAAATGGTACATAGGGGTCCCCTAATAAAAGTCTTAATTTGCTTTTACCACTACTAGCATTTAAGGTCCACAATGGCATTGGAAGCTATCAGTTGTGCTTTGTTGGCCAGCACATTACGTTCAGAGGTAATTCCTCTTCAGAGCTCTCTGCTGAAATCCACTCATCCTTTCTGCTGCATTCAGCCTCTCTTCCACCTCTATCACTCCTGTGGGGATACAAGAGTCTGGTACTGCCTGCCTCTTCCTTTTTTTCCTCCTATGGAAATAGTAGTAAACAAAATATGTAATATTCATCTACCAATAAAATCATGCTACAAATTACAGAGAAATATATATTACAAAAATTACAATTAAGGGCTCAGACAACCAAAGATGGTACATGGCAAAAAGAGTTAAAATGTTCCAGCTCAACCACAGTAGCTTCATGAGCTCTCCCAGCCACCAGCAAAGGTGAAGAAATATGTTCTAGAGTAGCCCTAGATGAAAAAGTGTTACCTAAAGTTTCATTATTTCCATTCTCCTTTGGTTTCAACGATGATGTTTCCATGTTAAGCTGACAATTGGTAAAAAAACAGTAACTGACCACAAGTCTGATACATACGGATGGGAACAGTGTGAGAAACACTGCTAAGATCACCTTGCATGACTTGCAGGCAGGAATATATTAGCTCAGATCTCCCAATTTTTTTTCTTCTGCTTTAATTTTTGTTTTTTTTGTTGTTTTTTTTTGCTAAGCCATCACTGAGATATCTTACTGATTCCGACAGAAAAAAAAAAGCAGTGAGTAAGATAGACGATCTGTTAAAGAAAAGGCTGCATTTTTAATAGCTATAAAAACAGAACTACCGGAAGCTATAACTAAGTAATTTATCCCTTCACAAATCTGACAGGACACACTCTACAGCTTCCAAAACACTCTGCCATATTGCAGAGTGGGGTTTAATATTGTTAAGTCTGAAATACAGATGCAACAAACAATTCTAAATATTAGTACATAATCCCACCTAGCTAGGCTTCCTGGGAAAATCTGCTTTTATCAGATTTCCACCGCGGACACCACTAACACAAACTGATAATGTGGAGAAACTCTTCTTCAGCCCAATAAAAATGAACTAGCCAGAACACAATGCAAATAGAGGATTCCAGCAGGAAGAAACAAACTCAATGCCAATGAGCAAACTGAGATGGAGAATGTGTGCAACAATGAGAATAGCTCTGATCTATGAAAACTAGTAAGATCTCCGAGAATTGCCTGAGCTCCACCCTGATGTGAGGCTGCTCATGTTAAAGAAGAAATATTTCTCCATTCCTTCTGGTGACTGCCATGGGCCAGGTCATACAACATGCATACTGTTTGGTACGGGATATCTACTCATCTCAAGTAAGTGACAACAGTTTCTATGGTGATACTAGGATTTTTGGTCAACTGTTTTTATACAGGAGTAGTTTAAATATAGAAAATAAAGCTAAACACAAACATCAATTAAGTAGCTGCTGCGTTTGCCATACTTGAATTCCTTTGCTATAAAGTGGGTGGCAATCTTTCTAGTGTTTTTTACATAGATTTCAAAGCACAGAGTTGGAATCTTAATTTATGAGTGTAGTGATTCAGAAAGAAATGCATTTATCTGTGTTGACTTCAAAATAAGTATTTAGAAAATCAGGATTTCTCTTGTTCTTAGGGAAGGAAGACCTGTTGACAGGGCTGCAAATTTAGACTTCATTCCTCACATCTATTGCTCTACTGTCAAAAACTTGGATTTATTTTGTAAATGCAGACTGTATTAACAAATACAGATGCTAAGCTTAACTCCAGTGAATTTCTATCCCTCTTTTTACTGTCCCCCTTTCCATCAAAATTCCTACCCAAATTTGCTGAAGTTCACCTGCAGGTTCCCAAACACCGGAAATGCAGAGGAAGCTGAAAAAGAAATTTAACAGGGGGGAAAAAAAAAAATTTATAAATAAACATTGTCTTATGTATGCAATTATCATCCTATTTTCCTGAGTTCTTTCTAGAGGATATTGTATTGCCTGCAGGGGTCACTGTGACTTCCTCAGGCCTCTAACATAACTGAATTTTAAAAAAAACCCAAACCAAAAACCAACACAAAATTATCTAAATGTAAGAAAACAGCTTGTTTTGCGCCTTTTTTTTTTTTTTTAACCTACAAAATTACTATTCCACCCTCAGATCTTGTTATCAGGACTTTGACAACTGAAAGCAATATTTTTTATCTGTTATTTTGTTGTATGGGACAACTACGTAATTTACCAGGAAACCTAGAATTTGGCGCTCTCAGCTTGCCCCCTACTTTGCCTGTGGATTTCAGAGTAATCCTGGAGAGAGATATCCGAGTAATTTAGATGATGCCCAAAACCCCTGTCTTTCCCTGGCTCTGGTATTTGTGCAAACAGTGCCTGTCAGACCCTTGCAGTCTGATTGCGTATGTTATCGTCCTGTATGCTGGCTCTCCTTCCACTACTTTTGTGCAGTAATAGTACAATAACTTTCCTGTACAGTGACTCTCTGTGTCCATACAAAGAAGGGGTTGGGCTTTTCTCTGAAGATTTCATCCCAAAGTCCTTGCTCAGTCTTTACTCGTGCAAAATCTCATTCAAATCAATGGATATTTGCATGAGAAAGCGATCGCTTAAAATTAGACCTGAGTGAAATAGGACTTGGTGAGTGAAAGGGGGAGGTAGTGGTGAGGGGTAATAGGTGCTTTAGTAGATTAGCAGCACAACATTTGATGTGGTTTGCTGTGATTTGTTCAATCAGATTATTTAAGTTTTTAGCTTTTTGGCTGTTGAAGTAAATTGAAATCTTAAGAATTTTGCTATACATGTTTTCTAATACCTGAAAACTCTGCAAGAAAAATATTTTTGTTAATAAAGTGTAAATAAAATCAAGAAGAACACAATCAAGCATAAGAGATCATTCAGCCATAAAACAAGCAGATATGATTCCATTGCTTACCTCAGGTCAACATGATTCTCTGTTATCAATGGTGCTGGACATTTGGCTTGACAATGATCCAGCTGATGACAATGTACCAACGAGGACAGAATCAAAAATGAAGGGGGATGAGGGAGGAGAAAGGGGGAGAGAGATAAAAACAAAACAAAACAAGCCTAAAATTATAGGTCAAACACTCCCAGTTACCACATAAATGTCTATTTGATGTTCAAAGGTGCAAGTACCCAATATTTACCACTGACATTTAACTAGAGGTAATAACTTGATGCTGACCCCATCATGTTCTGCAAGTGACAATGGATGACAGTGAAAGAAATGTACATAGGGACCAAAGAACTCTGTGCTGTAGCTCTTTCTCTGGTTGAAGATCATGGATTTTACTCCTTATCCACATAAAGCTTCCTGTTTATGCTTTATGCTGATGGAGTGAATTTCATCCTACATAATTTTACCTACCCTAGCTCAAGTCACTTAGGAAGCCTTTATGTAGATTTTACGCTTAATTATCATAACCTCATCAGACTTGGTATTTTCTGGAATTTACACGAACTGGATGTCTTAAGAAACCCTGACTGCAAATGAAGGTGTAAGGATTGCTTTGTTGAGAAGGAGGAAGAAAAATATTGTGTACAGCAATAAGGTGAACAAAAACTTGGATTAGATGGATTTAGTGGGCTAAGAAGTCACAGAACTTTGACAAAGTACAACTTTACTAGTACAAATAAGAACCCTGAGCTGCATTTGAATTCACATCACAGCACACCTGGTAAGAATTAGTCTAGCACAGCATCATCAATCATAGTGTGGTTGTCAGTTTTGACATCCTTTAAGTCTATGTTGTATGCTTAATGACTACATTACAGAAAATGTAAACAGACACCAAACATACAGGTATGCCCTATATTTTTTAAAAAAGTGGCTGTATATTTAAAAATAAAAATAAAAATAAAAAGCACCAACAGTGCTTTATATAAAGAGTGAATAAGCAAATAGAAAAACAAACTGTTATAAAATAATCGAAAAAATAATTCTTAAAATGATGATTAAAAAAAGAAAAGTCTTTGAAATTTTTGGGAACTTTGATTAACCCAATTTTGGAAAACAACGATTAATATTTAGAGGAAATAAATTCCCTTATATTTTGCTATTTTCTATATTTTTTTCTCTCTCAAATATCATCCTGTGGAGATTAAATATTATGTTTGCACTATATTCTGTGAATTTTTCAGTTTGATATTGTATGATTTACTAATAAGGACTCTGGAGTCACTTGTGAGCCCATTACAAGCCCTGCATTAATAATTCATAAGGGAAAACCATACTGAAGAAGTGCTTGAGATCATGACCTAAGTGAAATGTCTGAGTTCAAACTAAAAAATTTCTCAAATTCAGTTTTTATTATTAACAGAGTTTAGAATTACAACACTTAAAAGAAAGCTTTCAGTTCTGCAGCTTAGAAGGTTGTCCAGGTATTAAGAATATAAGGCCCCTTGTCTTGTTTGTTTGTGTGATTTGTGATTAAAACTTCTACAGACTTCAGCGAGTGCAGGATCAGGTGCCTCAACAATTCATTCAGAGGGAAGCTTAATTTGAGATTTAAGTGAGTGTTTATTTTCTGACTCAACAGCAGTATATTTTGGAAGTGGGAAAAATCTATGCAAAGAAGGGTCAAAATCCAGATGTAAGAATGAATAGCAGGAATACATTCAAAGGGTAAAGGAAGAGTAAGAACTGTAAATATATCTCTGACTTGGTCTGTGAGAGGTAATGCTATATCTTTAAGAGCATTTTATATTCTTCTGGTATGTATGTAACTGTCTCTGAGAGAAATGNTGAACATTCTTAGAGAAATTACTTTCAAAGTTTTTTACTGAATGTGAATCAAGGGCCCAAAGTTGGTTTAATTTTAGTCATTGAGAGCTAAATTTGAATTGTGAACTGCCTCAGATATCTGTAATTTTATTTTAGCTATTTTTTTTTAGGAATAATGATGTTTCAAAGCTTTGAGGGAATTCATATGACTTTTTGGAATTTTGATTTATTCTTTTAGGATCCCCCCTTCATTGCTGGAACAAGGAAATATAAGAAAAAGAGAAGCACTCTTTACAAACATCCCAATTTTATTAAAACATATCAGCCAAGAGAATTTAACTTCGCAATTCCCTTTATCTCAATTAGTAAATGAGAATTTTATTTTGGCTACGTAACTCAGATAGAATAATAAAATTAAAATACTTTTACATGTTTGCTTATTACATGTGTAGGTTATTATCTAAAAGTTGAGATGCTTTCTCAAATATGTGTGGGTAGCACACGAACAAAAAGTTTTAAATATTAATCGCTTTTATTTGTAAAGTAATTCTCATAAGTTTTTGGTCTAAACCTTACTCAAGCAAAACAATGCTGTGGGAGTTTTGCGTAGCTCAGTACTTCAGTCTCCTTAGAGATCAATAAATAATTAAAAATTTTATTATAGTAGCCACTGTGTTTTAAAATTGACTTCTTTTAAATTAATCTTGGTTTTACTTGTTGGAGAAATGGTAGAGAGTTTCTCCCCTGTGTATGTGCCTGTACACTCTCAGAAAAACCTGTGCAGGCAGACTCTGCAATGTTACATCCAGCCCTAGTTTGGTTCTGAAACAGCCCCATTTTTGTATTGTTTTTCCTTTAACAACCTGATTACACTGCACAATTTACTTCCACAGTTCCAGCACTCCTCATTACTAATTCCAATAGCAAAAACTTGTCAGAACCCCTGAGAAGCAAACCTTCAAATCTAGAATTAAATAACAGAATATATTACACATTGGACATTTTTAGCTAAACTTTACTTGAGGGAAAATAAATACAAACATCTTGTTCTGTAAGTAAACTACTTTAACCGCTGTGTTGCTCCTAGGAAGGCTTCTGACAATTACGTCTTTTAAGCCAAGGTTTTAACAGTGTGTTCCTGAGACAGGCATATATATTTCATGTAGTATCAATGAAGGGTTTCCGAATTAATGAAAATGTACTGTGTTCACATATAATGAATAAGCACCTAATTAAAAGCACAGTAAATCCAGGAGCACAGATATTGTTGTTTTTTTTTAATATTAATATCTATTGTATTACTTTAGTCTTTAATGTGAGCCTCTTCAGCTGACTGATGCCCAAAGGGGAGCTAACAAATCGCTCAGCTGGTGGCTGACATTGGTCCTGAAGAAACCTAGTAAGAAACACTTTGCAGTCTTTCAGAGCCTCTACACCAGCTGTCACCTAGCTATGGGTGCTGAAAAGCTCCTGTCACTTCATCCAAAGGGATTTACTTGGTCAGAAGGAAAATTTAAATACAAAGCATACAGCTAAGAAGCTAGTGAAAAGGATTATGAGTGCACAAGAGCACATGTGTATAAGACACTAATACATCTTTAGGAAATTTCAGATCCCGAAAGCCAGGATTACTGCCAGAGGCAGGGTGGCATACGTATGCTGGGACCTTTACTATTAGAGTTATTATCTTCCAACTATTCAACTTTATAGGGCTTTCATCATGTGTGTGTGTGTGTGTGTGTCTGTGTGTGGCAGGGG
>VYZS01044570.1:4661-28627 GCA_013400695.1 Neodrepanis coruscans | reverse complement strand
CTTGTGTGAGTGAAAACAAATCCCAACACATATTTATGCTGGGAAAACTGTAGTTTCCTAGTATATTTTGATTGCATACTGCAAATGAAGACCCTCTTTCCCTACTGTGAACAGGGTGGCTTTTTCTAGCAGTGCAGTTTTGCTGTGCAGCTTTGTTGATTTAAATGGCTCACAACAAGTCAGAAACCTGGTGAAGCAGCTTTCCTTCAGTACAGAATAAAACCTTCTTTATATGTGCATCTATTTTCTCTGTAAGCAACAGGTTATATAGATCTAGAGTTGTCTTGTGTTTGTTTGTTTGTTTGTTTAAAAAACACACATCCTCAATACTATAATCAATTTGTTTAGGCAAGAACAGGAATTGGATTTGTTTTTTCTAAAGTATAGCTGCTACATTCTTCAGTCATTCTGACACTGATAAATTACTTATTTGTAGGCACTTTAAATGCCAAACATTTGGGACTAGTTAGGATTCTTACTATCTTCCATCTGGAAAACCAGTTCTAGAAAGTTGCATACTTTACTTCATTCCAGTAGCTACCTATCATCCATCTGAACAGCTTAGAGAACAGTCACCAAGTTCACTCCTGGATTCTGACTGCACTAACAGATACCATTATCCATTCAAATCATAAAACCTGCAGCCCAGCTCCAACAGCAGTAGCAGTTGGTTAAACCAAGTTTACTACTCACAGCTCAAAACTAGCAAGTCCTGTACAACTACCACAGGTTTGGCAATTAGCAACTAAGATATCTGTCCTGAGAGTCTGTGGAAGCACCATTAGTGAGCTCTACAAGAAAGGACTGCAGACAACCTACGACTCTGGTTATCTGCAGTTTCTGTCTGGCACCACAGTACAACTCATAAGGGCTGGAGTTTGCATATCACTTAGTTCTGATTCACAATGCACAAGTATTTTGTTCCTCAGCAGGTGGTATTAACATTGAAATATATTCAAGGTACAGGGTTTTGTGGACACTTAACAACCCTGAAATTTTAAAG
Organism: Neodrepanis coruscans; assembly: GCA_013400695.1. NCBI lineage: Eukaryota > Metazoa > Chordata > Aves > Passeriformes > Philepittidae > Neodrepanis > Neodrepanis coruscans. The sequence continues at coordinate 27,624 of VYZS01044570.1, read as the reverse complement.
ACAACTTTGATGAGAAATACTTTAGTTATGTTTCTGTAAATACCATCTCCCTATCCTGTCAAAGGTCAAAGTTTGTGCAGAAAATATCCTCCCTCTTTGTTAGTACATGTATGAAATTTAGCTTTTTTAAGTCTTCAAAAGTTTCAAATTAGCTCCAAGTAACATTCTTGGTGACTTGCACTTGCTTGTAACATTTAGAACTGTAAATATTGGAAAATAGAAGCATTATTCAAAGAAAACTCATTTAGCTTATTTGCTTATGAGCTAAATGAGCAAACAGATTGGACTGTTTAAATTCACTGATTTAATTTTGAGAAGGCAGAGAAGTATTAGCTAGAACAGTGACATGAGTAGTTGATTTTTATCAGTTCAAGTTCTAAAGGGAGATCATTTGTTACTTAAAACCACAAAGTCAAGAGGGCATTCAAACACTGTATCCCTATTTCAAAGAATTAGGGAGCTTCAGGAAAAAAAACTGCAGCAGGCCTTCACTTCTAGCACTCACTGTTTTTCAACTGTGCAGGTCCAGACTGACTTTTATTGAAGCATTGAAAAATGGTGAATGAGTAATAAGTGAGTGGTGTAATGAGTTTACACTGCCTTGAACTACTGCAATACTCTCATTCATCAAGTCAGAAGTTCCACTTTCCTCATGTTTTGAAAGTTCTATTCCATTTTGATTTTTTTTTTGGCCACATGCCTTAGTTCACATAGTTTTTAAAAAACCCCTCCAATCCTACTGACAAGTTCAAAGTAATAGACATTTTCAATAAGCATTTCAAAATCTAGAAGCCACGTCCATTATAGTTCATTTGTAATCCAGATTTGCATCCGTTGAGGAGTGTAAAAAACCAGGCTACGATATAGAAAGTTGCAGTACAACAGGAGAGCTATTCCAATAGGTTTCTGAACAAAATCTGGGACCATCTTCTTCCTCTCCCCCTGCCCACCCCAAATATTCACATGTAAATTTTACCTCTTTCCATGTTTATATATATTTTGAATAAACACCTAAAAAGTTGTTGCTCTGTTTTGGCTCAGTGGATCTTCTATGCAGATATTCAAGTATTAAGAAAATGCAGCTGAACAAGGATATGTGTCCTCATAGTACAGTTTACAGAGAAGCACAATGTTGACTAGTCTGCAGTATATTCTACCCCAAATCCCTGAAGAAAGCTTTTTAACTTTGGGATCTGTAGCCTGCTTCCACAGCTGGCGAAGATCATCTACATGTCCATGAGATGTCATCATCTTGTTATAAATGCAGGGATGATATGGAGCCTTTCCTTCCCCAGAAAAAAATACATGATATTGTGGTACAATTCCCATTTTATTGGCACAGAGACCCATAAAAACATCATCTATATAAAGACTTGTATTGAGAGTCAATGAAGCCTCATAAACTTTAGCTGCTACATCATTTGATATTACATATGCAGCTCCTGCTGTGTAGTCAGGGTAAGAGGGCCACTGGTACATTTCATATGGAACATAGTATTTGCTACTCTTGTCTCTTATGGGAGGGGATCCACGATGGACACGCCCAATCCAGAGATCTTGAACACCCATTTGTGTTAGACTTTGGAGATAAGCAACAAGATTTGGCATATGGATAAATATATCATCATCTGCAGACATAATGAACCTGGCATGAGGACAGTAGGCATTCACCCAGCTAAATTGCAAAAGCAATTTAAGAGTAAGATTGTGAAAAGTATCCAAGAAATCTTGCTGGATCAAATCATTGTATTTCTGGTCTTCAAGCTCAAGTTCTCTTTGCCGCTGTGTTTGTAGATGGTCTGTTGGTCGTCCTAAAGCAAAAAGAGTTTTAATGTTGGCATTAAGCTGAGAACGAACATACTTCTCATTACCCCAAGTTTGTCTGATTGCATCTCTCCGATGACGGTTTTCAGGAGAAGTCTTCACAAACAATAGGAGAAGGACATCCTGCTGCTGACATTTCTCTCTGTGGTTAATCAAGTATTGATAGCTTGATACTCTGTCCAGGTTATCCCTGCTGATAGACAGGCTGTCATTCACAAAATGGTAGCTATTTATGAGGTATCTGTATGAATATGACTTCATATGGCTCACAATGTGATTATCAAATGGTCCCCAAAAAATCATGAGACACAGTATGAAGCAAGTGGCAAATATCTGCAAAAAATGGCATTTTCTGACTCTTCTGGGACTAACAAACATTCTGATGCAGTTTTTATAATCCTTGTGCTTGTTCAGGATCAGTGTTTTTTACAGTGCCTGTGTTTTCGTTTAAGAGCACAGTGTCACCCCTTCAAGATAAGTGTCCCCTGTAAGGCATGGTGTCTTTCATTCAGTATCCTTGTGAAGACAGCTTTGTTCACAGATTTCACAAGTCATCTTTCTCAAAAAACGTTTTTCTTTGATTGAAAGAATGCAGGCAGATTTGAAAGATGAGACTTGCAGATGAGTATTTTCCCTTTGGGGCATCTTGAAACAAACACACTAAGCGGATATTCTCATGTGTTTTTTTTCCTTCATGAACATCTGCCAGTTCTGAGGAGGGGAGAGGAGAAAGGATTTAGTGAGGTGTTATAAAACCTATTGGATTTAGGTTTGGTCATGGAAATGAGTTAACTACTCCGACACTCCCCCCCATCACCACCCGCATACATACACTCCTCCCACCACCCAAAATACAAAAAAACCCGCGACTGGCAGCAAATCAGAGGCGGTCAGTGGCCCCAGAGCAAGCTCGTGGAGGCCAGGGGAGGAGGGACCTGACACAGAAACCCCTTTCTTAGAAACCCGCGCCGCCGTTAAATGACAGATGACATTATTTTATTTAAATCCCAAGCTCGGAGAGACCCGCAGCCTACAAATGGACTGGGTTACAAATTGTCTTTGGGCGGGCGCTCTGCTAAAGACTCAGATCAGGCAGAGCCCTGGGACCATTCCCGGCGGAGGGAATGCCGGGCAGCGCTCCGACCGGAGCCCCGGCAGCCCTCGGTGTCCCTCAGAGCCGCCTCCCGCCCCCCATCTCTGCCATACCGCCCCCTTGGCCATACTGGTCCATCCCCCCGCCAGCCCTGGCAGCACCTCATCCAGCACCTTTCCCGCACAGAGCTCCAGCACGGCTCCGCTCCTCTGCCCCGACCCCGCGGGCTGAAGGGAAGCGGCCGTTGGACTCAACAGATGCGGTGGTTGAGAAGAGCCACGAGTTCAACCGTGCCCCGTATTATCGTTACCGAACGCGCGGCCCAGGAGCTCCGGTAACCGATAGTGCAGACCCGAGCTGCTGCCATAGGGTGGGCAGGCAGATAGACAGACAGACAGACTCACTCTCCGATTATGCACCCCTGTCACAGGCACACCTCTCGAGATCAGACAGCTCACACATCAGTGCTACTGTCTCTGCTACCAACTAGGGTTTAGTGAAGAATCAATCCAAAGCACAAAAAGTCACGCAAGTCCAGCCTTCTCACCCTGGAATTTAAAATTCAGTTCTTGTAGCCAGAGTTGTCACTTCTATATAACAAGCAAGAACTCCTTAAAGTAGCAACTACTTGTTCATGTAATAAAAAAAAAGAAAATAGAGAACTTTGTTAAGCAAGAAATATAGGACTAGCACTGTAAGGAATAACACCCAGAAATTAAGCATTTGTTCCACAGAAACAACCCCTTAAGCACGAGAACACAGTGCAACACAAACATTTTGAGACTACTGTCTTGCAGCTAGATAACGACGAGAACACAACAGAGCATAAAGATAAGAAAACTTGGAGCAATTTTGTGGTGTTCCAGGAAGAGAACTGGCTGCTCAAAATGGAAACCATGCATTGATGTATCCGAGGATTGCATAACAGAAAAGCTGTATGGGCAGTTTGGTGAATAAAACTCAGTCAGCGTTTTTTATAGCATCAGTTTAAACCCTTTTTATTTTGGAAACATGAAGTTAAACAATACACCTTATCAGAGTTATAAACTCAGCAACTTTACAATAGAACGCTATGGCAAAGCTTAACTTGTGTTTCAGATGCAGCACGGAGACGCAGACAAACTGGAGTGTTTACAGAAATTCAGAAATTTGTTAGTGCCTTTTGGAGGAGTTGGTCTGAAGATACCAGGTAGTCAGGTTGGCCACTGCCATCCTGATAAGCTTAAAGATAGAAGATTGACAGAAAAGAGAGCATGAGGCAATCTATTTAACCACTTGAAGCAAAGTTTACCCTGGTAAACACAGGAATCCTCATCACCAAATACAACTTTTTTAGAATTACGCTGGGGTGAGAAGTTTTGGCAACAGTTTGCAGTTGCCCATGTCATCTTGTAAAGGAGGCAACGGTCAACACCACAAATACAAAGGACAAGGTCACTGAAAACTAGCAGTGAAACTAATTTACATGACAGTTATTTCCACTAGGGAAAAATAAAAGTCCCCAGAAACAAAACAAAATACCACCAACACCCAAACCAAACCCACAAACCAACCAAAAAATCTACCAGAAAAACCAGAAGTCATGATGGAAATAGCATGAGACAAGAGAGATACATAGACTCAATTTTCACCTCCCTCATGAAGCCAGGGATGCTGAAAAGGGAGCTTAACCCTTTCCCTGGAGAAAAAAACAAGCCATGAAATTAACTGGCTAAGGACTGGAACAGTCTAGTCTGTCATTTCTTTGATCTAGTTCAGGGGAATTAGATCAACTATTAGTAGACAGAATTTTTTCAGAATCCTCCTCAGAAATATACCTCTCGGATAAAATCGTTACAAGAGATCAGCAACACATCTGATGGAGGTTAAGGCATATACCACCTGCCTACCTCTGTCTAGAGAAGTCTGGAGACATACATTGAAGGTATTAATGCACAAGTACAGTCCCTCTGATTGTCAGAATTTTTTATAGTCCATTCTCAACACCCATCATTTGGGCTTAGTCATGTTCTCCTTCCCTTAACAGGAAGTTAAGGAAAACAGGTTGAGTCACCACAGGAGCTATTTACTGCCATCTGAATCTCATAATTCTGAGTAAAGGAAACAACCCAACACACCAATGTGTTCTCTCTAGCAAGAGGAAACACCACAGAACAGAGATAAAACCGTGCTATGGTCATTTTTCTGACCATAATTAAGGTGTTTTGTCTCTTGGAGTGTATTTTGTTACTTGTGGCTTGAAAGCTGTTAGATCCACATTGAGATTGGAGAGACTCTGGGAGAACCAAGCACTTGTACACAGTTCCTGCAACTGCCTTCCTTTCCAGCAGATTTAAGATTCATAACTGCGCATGGTCTTCCCTCTGTTGCAAGTATCGAAGGGTTTTGCTATCCTGTGGCAATCCTGCCTTTCCTAAAGGGACTTGTTATTTAACCTGTCAGTACTACCACAAGCATGAATCATTGAATGTAGCAACTATTCTCTATTCTGTATTTTGCATTCAGAATATATTCTGGTACAAAAGTGGAGCTAGCACATGTTGTCTTGCAAACTCAATAGTTTGTAGAGGAGTGACCACTATGGGAAAGCAGATCCTCAGGGATCTAGTTCAAATGTCCGCAGAAGTCAGTATTTAAAAAAAAAAAAAAAAGTGTGACGTTTATTTCAGGATAGAAGTAAAACGGTTTTGGGAAGTCCACTGAGGAGTGACTGTCAGTCATCTATCTCTCTTGTCTAGAGAGATACTAAAGAAACACTGTAACACCTCAGACATGAAACACCAGAGACACAGATCCTCACAAGAAGAACCACGAAAAGACAACATCCACACTCCAATGTGGTGATTTTTTCCTACTAGCACCACCCTGATAAAAACCTAAACCCAAGAGAGACCAGCTAAGACTGCCCAGAGAGAACATCTCACAACTCTCAGTTACAAATTTTGTCATGTGGTACCATGCACAGGCTGAGCTTCAATGTACCATATCCCTGCACAATCTGTATTTTAAGACAAAGATCATAATGTATAGTTATTTTTCATTCTTTCTGCCTAGGATAGAAGATAAATTTAAATCACAGGTGTCTTTGACAGACAATGCAGGATACACCAGAAACCGCTATTTTAAATAGAAACATTTTTCAACAGTTTGTAGCAACTGTTCCTTTAACATCAACAGCTCTTGGATAAAGTTCAGAAAACCTACAAGAAAGTTTGTAGATCTCAAACATTACCTAGTTTCAAACAGAAGTCATCTGAACAGCTGCTGATCTGTGTCCATGTCTTATCCTTGGCTCTGCCAAAGAGCCATGTACTTCAAGGGTGTAGTTCTATGCAATGGTTGAGCTCTATTAAAAGCTACTGCTCTCAGCTGGGGACAGCCTCACAGTCGCTCTTCCCCTAGTCCTGCTCTGTCATTGTCACCACACCAATCCTCCACAGCTCTGGAGTTTATGTAGTTGCTCATAAGCCAAATTTAGCTTCTCTCAACCTCTTGTCCTCAGAAAGGAACCTGCTGAAACCATGAAGATGTATCAGAAAGTGGCTAATTGTGGTCAAGCTGTGCCTAACCTAAGTGCACAACAGGACTCAAGAGTTTCCTTTGTAGAACCAGATATAACACACATTGTTTATAAAGCTTTCAGTCTTTTCAAATCTGAGGCTATTGCCAGGTTATGTCACTATATATAGAAAACTTAAAGCCCTAGGAACAGGTTTTTGCTCTAAAGTCAGGATAGTCCTGTCACATGAGCTACACCATATCAACTTGTTTGACAGTGGAGTGGATGCTCAGGTTAGAAGGCACAGTGTAGAGGTGTTCCATCCTATTTGCTATGGGGACCTAAGATGCAACACCACTTTTACAGCACTAAAAAAAAGTGCCCAACCTCAGAGGTGACAGAAGAAAACATGCTGCAGTTAAAGCTGCATAGGCCAAGATTAGCACTGCCTGGATGTAAACTCAGATTTGTTGAGCCTAGTGCAAGGATGAGACAATCCTGAAAAGAGTGAGTTGGATTTTTGTGAAGGTTTCAAAATCTGTTTAGAAAGAAGCTATGGGGTTCAAAGAACACAAGTTTGGATATGTTTTAGCATTTTGTTTCAGTAGAACTTAAAACTTTTTTGCCATGTTTGGAGCAATTTAAACAGTCATAATTCCTGTGAAATTGAACTCTTCCCTCTCCATCAGTATTGATTTATGTATTGCTTACACCCAAAGACCAAAGGAAATCTAGTCAAGCTCTAATATCAAGTAAGCCCTCAAAACACAAACTTATCAGGATTTTCCATTCTGACTGACTAATTGAAGGATAAGAAAGTATGTGTCTAAGTTAATGGGAACAAAGCCTGCATGGAGTTTGCCATTTACAGCTTTAGCTACAAGACTATGTAACCCAGGTTCCTCCGATTGTTCTTCTGTTGCTGACATGTCTTCACAAATCATGTTATCTGTCATCTCTACCCTGGCCTATGTCCTCCTTCACTTCCCAATATCTGAAGAACTTCTTTTATATTAAGAAGTTGGTTTGAAATTAATCTTCAGGTTCTACTATTATAAGATGTGTGTCACAAAAGGAAACAACAGAAACACTGATTAAGTTACACTCTGACACTTTAGGACTTCCTGCCATAGTGACAGAAGATCACTTTTAGGAAAAAAGATGCAGTAAGTTACTTAGCTAAGTCTGTCTTCCTACACAGTTCACAAGCATCAAGATGAAAAGAAATCATAAACAAGCCTGCAAAGAAAATAATTTTAAGTAATGTCAAAGCTTCCACTGTTACACCTTGTTCTGTTTGAACTGTTGAGAAAAGGAAGAAAATTTCTCTAGGAAAATATGGTCACAATGGCGATGGAAATAGGAAAAAGAAACAGTCCAGAGCTACAAAGATCTATGAAAAGTTTAGAGTCAGGTCCTGAATGTTTCATCAATAAGGAACATAATGCAGTGATGCCTGACAGTAGCTTTGCAAATTTTGTTTCAAGAACATATAACCCACCCTATGCAATCATCTGTGCAAGCTTTGCCTGCAAGCTCTTTAGTTTGCCTGCAACTTCTACTCAAGGTACAGTTTCCTAGGATGGCAAATCAGCATTCTTAGATGCTCTTTGTGTATGCATTGATGATTTCTCAGGTTGAACAGACACCTGATTTTCTATGAAAGTGAACATCCAACACTCTCCAAAACATGAACTCTTTAAATGATTCTGTAGTGCTCCATCAAGAGCAACCTCCTTATTAAAAAATATGGGCATTGAATTACAGCATTTCCTCCAGGAGAGTTTTGTATTGCAAATAACTACAATGGCACCCAGAAAAATGAGCCATTGAGTGCTGTGCCCACTTGCTGGTTCTCACTGATGCGGAAAACTTGCAAGTGCTGAACAATTTCTGAAGTGTTCATTGGCAGAGAAATTAAAAGGATGGCAAAGCTTTAGATGGCAATTGACTAAAGCAGCTCAACTCCTTCAGGGCTGGAAGCAGAAGCAGGTTGCAAATGCTTAGCACCGCCAGGAAGCAGCTAACTGCCAGTAGAGATTTGGTTTCTATAGAGGTTTTTACTGTAACTATAGGGTGGAAAGGAAGAGAGTGATTTCTTCAGTTTCTCCTAAAATGAGCTGCAAGCTTCCCAGCTGCTACAAGGCAATCTAAATAGAGACATCTGCCAGAATGAAGAGATTTGCCTTCTTAAGTTGTTTTATGAAGATCAGTTGCCCAAAAAAGCCACTGTAGAGAAGAAGAAAAGGAGAAGGACCACATATTTCAAGCACCAGCCTACATTTAGACTGCAATTCTCAGTTGTATTAGTCTGCTGTGTTCACTGCAGACTCTTCCCCATACAAGCTAGAAGGGGAAGGACGGTGTTTTCCAGAATGAAAGTCTCCAAAGTATGAGTCATTTAGTTCAAGGGATTTTGCATAAAACACACAAGCACCAACATGAAATTCTTTGCTCTATGTGCAGCACACTGAGTAAAAAGAGCCTGTTCTTTGTACTGACAGTAAGGATAATATTCTGAAGTTTCAGTCTGGCAGCGATATGATTGAGGCCACATTCCTTCATGTTCTGAGAAGGACTAAGTCCAGGACTCAACTTCCACAGAGACAAGTCAGAGCTCTAAGACACAGCTAAAAAGGCTGTAATGGCACTTATTGTACAACCCACCGCATCTGTTTTGGCAGCAATGAGCTCTAATGCTATACTAAGCAGCAATTTGTATTTATGTAAGTTCACTTCCACAGTGCCAGTATTTAAAGATTGCCTGGACTGGCACACATTCCTTCTACTCCCATGTACTCTGACAAAAATAGGCAGCAAAGGGACAGAGCACATTAACTGCATTGGTTAATGTTACCCCATCGAGTTTAGCCTCTACAAAGTCACCTCCCTCCCCATTTTATAGTAGAACATTTCTGTTTGTATTTGAAATCTTATCTGGAATCTTCTGTACAAGTGGTGTAATGAATTTTCTCGTGACTATATGTCACTTAATCTCAGAATATTATAAACACACCTGGCCTGCAAAAATGGGTAAAAAAGAGGCATTACAAAGGGTTTCTATCCCACATTGCTGTATCCCTCTCTTACAAAAGTATATTTCAGACAACCTTACAAGGACATCCCATTACACATGGCAGGTTTTGAGCTGAACATTCTCCCCATACTAGAGAAAGCAATTGTGAAGTATCAAGCAGTTAAGGATCCAGTGCAAAGCTCAGCACTGGAAGACAAGAAAAGCGAAATTCGCTAGTTACACATTAATAATGAATCCCTGTTTCGTAGCATGTTCTAACTGAAGAGCTAGAACATCATGGCCCCACCTAATGAGTAATTGTTTTTGCTGCCTGCTTAAGGAAACCCATTCAAATACTTATTTGCAGCTAGATCTAGAGATGTTGTTTCCTGCCTATTTTCCCCGCAAACCTAAGGTGATTTCTGTTCTAGTAGGCAGGCCGTACCTGAAGATCAAGCTGAGCAACTATCTGAAGCAAACTTTTTCCACGCTAGCTGCCAAATTAAAAGAGGAAGTCAAATTTGAGATTTACACAACTAATTGTAAGAAGACTAGTTCAAGCTGCCTTTCTCTAGGGCCTCACTTACAAACTTTTCTTTTGCCTAGTAAGAATAGTTTAGAAAAATGCAGTGAGTTAGAAAGTGTATGAAGGACACATTTAAACAGAAGGCTAACAGCTGTACTTCATCTGCTCCCTATTCTATTCCTCTTCCTCAGCCAATACTCTAGCCTATAACCCTAATTCAGTATCAAACTCCACTTGGATGTTCCATACTGCAGCAAGAGTTTGCGGTCAAAATTTGGATGTTACATGAGTCACTCACAGGTGCGCACTAAGGCAACAGAGACAAATAAGAATTCATAAATTCAATTTGTAGACTAGAATACAGCATGTTTTTGTGCCAAAGGATTATGGTTTTTCCTTTCAGTTAAACTAAAGATGACAAAACACATTATAAAGCTGGTTAATTTATAGGGTACAGAAATTAGTGGAATATTTTAAGTGTTGTATTAGACTAGTTCTCTCCTTTCCAGATTTAAGTTATCATGGACAAGAGATATGTGAATGCTTGAGTCCACATAACAGAGTATCATCCCATTTAGACTTGCCAGTTCAGTTCAGATGCATAAACTTGCCTGTCTCTCTTAAGCATGGCTTATTAACCTTAGCCAAGTATCATGCTGACTTACCATTTATGCTTTATATACAGCTGAGCATGACAGAAGTCCTGGATCACCCTTCTCTGCATCAAATCTCTTCCTCCAGTAGTTTATGTTCCCAAACCTACAAGTAGAGCCCCAGGAGACAAATCCGCAGGTTTATTTGTAACCTGTAACATACACTAGAGTTTGAGGAAGCTGAGCTGCAGAACACTAGTTCTGGTTCCCATCCTGTCAGTCAGAACAAACACCACTTTTGCTTTGATGACCCAGGTCACATAATCAAGAACACAGTCTGGTTTCCAGTTCTTTATACACATTATAGAAATTAAGGAGCAAATGGGATCCCAGTCCTATGCATAGGCATACTAGACAGTAAAAAATAATATTCTTTGTTGTCGGGGAAGTATTCAGGTCTTCAGTTTAAAGGCCATGCTTTCTGCACTAAATGTACAGACCAAGCAAGCACAAGGTCTAATGCTACACTGAATCCACCACACAGAGCTATACCCCAAAACATACACTTACTTACACAAAGGTCTCCTAGTAATTTAAGACAGTCCTCTTAAAGCAACTGTAGGATCAGCCTAGAAAAGAAGCTGCACTGTGGAGAAAAAAAATACTTCTATCAATATCTAAGGAAGCATGTGCATATATAATTAATTTTAAAAGATGATCTTTCTGATGAGTGAACAATCATGAGGAAGAGAATCTCTTTAGGATGACCCTTAATGGCTCATCTGCTTCCAAAAACATAGTGGAGCTTCAAAGGCTTCCTCTTGAGATCACCAAGCAAATATTGCTTAAGCCACTTCATCTTTCCATACACCCACAGATGCACATGCACTTAGGAACTGATAGTCACTGCACACTGTTCCCTTGGCCCTGAACAGAATCAGGCCTTGTTCATTCTCACACCCGCCCGTTCACTGCTGTGCAGAGCTGCCAGGAACCCTTAGTCTGAAAGAGAGAAATGCTGTATTCTACTACATGCTGTTGAAAGAGGAGAGTTGTTAATGACCCTGTCTGCCTCTTGGATAATCCCATCTAGTAGGTTGTCTTCTTTTATTAATACAAAGTGCATCTATTTGAATAAAGCAAGCAGCTATCTGACCACACATTCACTACCTGTTTAGCATTTGTACTGCTGTTATTTTCTTAAGAGATTAATTACCATTTGGGGTCGTTCATCTTACCTGCTTATGCAAATACTGCATAATGTGAAGTCTATAAATACACTATATATACACACGTATTTTCTATAAAAGCATGAAGTACTAGTCATTCAGGATATACCAAGAGAAGTTAAAGAACTGAAATTTTTTAATGGCTTTAAATTAGAGTTAGATTAACAACATCTTGAATTCAATTAAAGAGTCACCCAAAACTTTAGGTAGATCATTATCTAAAAATAGCAACACAGTAGACTGTCCATTTATCTCCGTTTATCTTAACTTCCAGCCTGCAATTCTGAAAGCATTCACAGTCTTCACTGGCATAAGAAAGCCCAAAATAGTTTTAATGTTTAAACTAATAAATATGTTAAGAGGTAAATATGGTTTGAGTAATCAAACTCCTAATCAAATAAGTATCATCCAAACCTGTAAGGTTTGTGTTCTCCAATCTCTACTTGTATCAGAAGATATTACTGCTTGTGAAGCAATTGTCAGTTTGGGGAGAGGATTAAAGAAAACAGCAAAGTTTTGCTAAACCTAAGTGTACTGGACAAATTGGACAATAAAAAGGACCAGAGGGGATAATGTTTCACCACTGATTTAGCCCTTCTGTGAGATCTAGATTCATATATCCTTCTATCTGTTTTCTTTAGTTCACTAGTGAAATGGATGATTTCACTTGTTTTATATGACTATGTAAGTTTCAAGGCTCCAACGTAGTTTTCACATTTTAAATATTTTTCAAGACAAATATTTCACATCAAAAGCAGATGGTTCTTTGAAAATTTAAAAACAGATTCAATAATGAAGGCTCCTATGTTCATGTATTGGGGGTCTCCATGTTTGTTTCAAGCCAGCCATAAAGGCATAAGCATCTCAGATTTTAGGACAATGTGGATCAAGAACGACCTCAACATATACAAAAGAGCTCCAGATTGCCTGGAATAATAGCGGTGCAAGGCTTTGTTTAAGCCTGTCTGCAAACCGGGTGGGATGATTTCCACTAATCCTCTCCTACTTCTGTGGGAACTAAGAAGAATTTTAGCCTTTTATACAGCCTCTTCTGAAACGCAACACAGCCAGGGATTGAACAGGAGACACCTGTCTGCTTTTGTTATGAAATGTGGGGAGCAGGAACAGCACAAGCTCATGGTAGAAAAGCAAAGCAAAGGCCCAACCCCACACACATAGTTAAGAGAAACAAGACAACACAGAGAGCTGGGACCACTGAAGAACAGCATCCTGCAGTTCCAGCTCAAGTTCCACAGCTCAAGTGCCCTCACTGGGACCTGCCAACAAGCCACTGGCCATAACAAGCCACAAAACAGAGAACTAAACAAAAAATTCCTCAGGCCTAGCATCAGGATTCAAATCAGATAAGAAAAGTCAAACAAAGGAGCTGCAAAACACTCCCAACATGTTTAATAAGCAGAGAGATTTCTCCAAGACTACAGTATTTGTAAATTAAATGAAGGAACTTGTGTACTTGCATTTAACCAGAAGTACTTGTCTCTACTTAGAAAAAAGGGATAGTAGGTCACATTACTGAATAATGACAAGATCCAGTAAAAATAATAATTTTTTAAATATAAAAATACATGTCTGTTATATATATGCACGTATATATACATGCACTTCTTTGCAAGACTAACCTAAAGCCAAGAATGTAACTGAACTGCATACAACACTTACATACACACAGCACCAAATTAAAAACTGCTGTGAAACAGAGTTAAGTAGAAACTACAAATGGAATTCATTGAGCAACAGACCACAAAACACCAGTCTATGGACTCTAGAAGGAAGCTACAAAGATGGGAGCAGAAACTCGCAAGGCAGGGATGACTTTAGGCAGAGGGAAAAACAAAGACATCAATAAAGGAGCCTGGTCATTCTAGAAAGTTGAGCTTTGAGTACAATGCACTGGGAAGTCATATTTTTAATTACCACAGGCTTTACTCAGGTCTTGTGACAAAGCAGCCAAAACCTCAGAAAACGATTAGTCATAAATATGGTACCTTTGCCACCCTCAGTACCCTTTACAAGGGTTTCCTACCGAAAATGTAGTGAATACTACTGTATTGGGAAGAGTTGTGAAAGGACTTTGTACAGTCCTAACAATAAAACACATGGATTACACACTCCAGTGTACAGTGTAGAGTTAAAGACTAATCTACCTTTTAGTTAACCTACTCAAGCAGCAGAAAATCCTTCCATCTTTTGTCTGTTGCACACTCCATGGAAAAACACAACTAATCAAGGGCTGAAGTTACAGGGCTGCAGTGATGGATGATGAGTAGCAGTTTAAAGAACAACTAAGTTTCCTGCCCTAAGACAAAATGTCTAACAAGCCTCCTCAGGTCTTAGCAGAATTGAAACTGGAAGAAACAAACGTTGCAGGATGCAGAAGGAGAAGAAGTGTGAGCAGACTTACTGGGTGAACAGCATGTTGAATTTGAAGCAACTTTCCTCAGCTCTAAATGCAAAGGACTAGTTAAATCCCTCCCTCTGCAGCCACGTCCCAAAGCACCTCCAACAACATGCTCTGTGTTGACAAAAGGAGATCTTTATTCCAAAGATGCAGCCTCACCTGAGCTGGTGAGGCTGAGCTGCTGCACCAGAAAGGTGACTATACCTTCAGAGCATGGCAGCATTCCTGGGAGTTTTGAATGACCAAACACTTTCTATTCAAGATTAAAATTACATCCAGAAATCTGGAGATGATACCAGACAGTCAACCTTGACTTCATGAAACTGATCTGTAGGAAGCCAGCTTCCTCTGTACTACAAGGCAGGCACTCCTACAGCCTGCTATCTTTACAATATGCAGATGTACGTCCCTCTTCAACAGTCCTTCCAAATAATTTGCTTTTGCCTACAACAACATTCTCTTTTTTGAGGTCATCTGTTCCCAGGTTGTTTAAGCAGTTTTGGGATCTGGTAGATTTTTCTGAGTTATTTGGACATGTAGTAGCTGCAGAATCTCTGTCTATGTTGAAGATCAGACTGTGCAGCCAGCTAAGCAACAGGCAAACTTCAGGGCTGGTACAGGTTCATTCTAAAAAACTGCAATTCCAAGGTGAAGGCATTTAATCATCCTATTGCCGTATGCTGTTGTGATTTCTCCATTGACTACAGAATTTAAGTAAAGAGTCATCTTTCAAAGATCCTTCCATAGCATTCCCCCCATTGCTGCCAAGGAAAAATGTCCTATGCAGAAAACTTAGGAAGGAGGGGAACCTCTCTAGTATCTGTGACTATTATTTCAGTTTTTGAACACTTGTGAATACACGAATCTCAGTTCAGGATCTGTACCACAATCTTCCAAATGCTGCTAAGATTCCAAATATACAATGTCTCCTTTGGAAAATCCTGCTTTCACTTCTGGCCAACCTCACAGAGGTAGACCATGCTGCTTTCCACAGGAATTTAAAGATTAGTTATTACTCAGGTCTGCTGAGTAGTCAGATATCCTCACTACTCAAGAGGTACACATCCTAGGAAGCTAAGGAAGGTGATTAACTAAATTCTGCAAGTGCCATATGGAAGGAACGGCCAGTAGTGCAATGCTAATCCATCATGGTCTGGCTCCCTTCACCTCTTTATGCCAGTTCCAAGGCCCAGCAGACCTACCGCAGAAACAGCAAAACCACAGGGAGGTTTCTGAACAACAAAACTCTCTCAGTGCTTCTGTACTTTCAGCACCAAATATCTGCAAGTTACAGGATTACCTAGGCAATTCCTCAGGCAAACAGGGATAACCATGGGAGAGGCAACACTTAGCACATCCCAGATGCTGCAACACTGTAGGTGCAGAGTAACATCAAACACATAAACCACTGGCATTTCAAATGATAAGGGATGACTTGCAGGGTTTTCTACATGCTTCTCCCTAATCTGTAGGCGAATTACCATTCCTAGTGTCAGTACTCACTACTCCAGTTTGGCCAGATGTCAGAGAGACTACTCTGTCCCAACTACTGCTTCGGGCAACAGGAGCAACCAGTTTGTTTCTCAATAATTTGGGATCTTAGAGAAAGCAGAAAGTGATACAGTTTTGATTCACTCAGTGGAAGACAACTAGTAAACAGATCCTGCTATTATATTTCTAAGCAGAAAACCAACCAACCAAACCAAGCCCCAAACCCTTAACTAGTAAAAAAGCCCACATTTTTACTGAGAAACTACATTTCTATATATAATAGATGGACTTCTATGAAAACTAGCTCTGTGCAAAACAACCAGTAACTTCTGTAATACCAGAGCAACATTCAGCCCGATGTGATGGTCCAGAGTTCTGGAATACTGCTAGAATATTCCATGCCTGTTATCAACAGTGATTTACTGTCTCCTGCCCTGTTCAACACAAAAAAGAAAAAAATACTGGCATTTATCCTTAGATTACAGCTATTTTCCCTTTTTAAAAAATAATCTATGCCTTTGCTAACCCCATCCTTTCCCCTTTCCAACAGCTAGGAGAAATGCAAGAATTGGGGAGGAGAAGTGAGAACAAGACAGCATCATACGAAACAGATTTCAACAGCTGCTCTGGTAGTTTCAACACTAAGAGATCCTCAGGCATAAGCCTGGGCAGTCCCTAGATGAGGACGCTGCAATACATCAGAGCAGCACATACCGGGTTTTCCACTGCTTTGCAGAGCCAAGATAGTTACAGGGGTTTTCTATCATTGTCTGGCACTTAATGGAGTTACTTACGCTGGCGCAATGCCAGTCTCCCATCTCTGGATACTCCCAGGATCTTGCGCAGGAGCACTTAACGAAGCTGCTTCTCCCAGAATAGCCTAGGTGTTCCCTATGCTCCCCTCAGTGCGGGTAAACCAGTGCGACTCCCCCTTTTCTCGGGCCCCGCCGTCCCCAGCCCGGCCGAGCCCCCGGCTCTGCCCCGCCCCGCGCCAAGAGCATCCCAAACCCCCCGAAAACCTTTGAAACCCAGGAGGATCGAACATATTGGGAAACTCGCTGTCTGGAAGACACCCCGCCGCCTCCATGGGGTTTCCCCCGATGGTTATTGCCGCCGGCACCCCCAGATTAGAGGAAACCGATCGTGATCCCTCCCGCCGACGCGCCCTCCCCCATCCCCATCCCCCGGGGCATCTGCGGAGCCCGGGAGCGGCCTGGGAGGGGCGAGGGGCAGAGAACAACTTCCAGCCATGCGGCTGCGGGCGCCCCTTCGGGGGAACAAAGGCAGGGCCGGACCGGGCCCGTCCCCGCACATCTCCCCGCCGCCAACCTCCCCCATTGGGAGCTCCGCAGTCTGGCCAAGAGCACAGACAAAAAACACCCCAGAAAACAACAAAAAACCCCAAACGATATTTTTAGCTTTGCTTTGTGCAAACGCGCTCTGTGAAAACGTTCACTCTGCTCCTTTTGCCCTAAGCGTTTTCTCCTGCCGATTTTTCCTAAGGAGTCATGAAAAACTGTTGGGGACAGGGCTGCTCCCGCCGAACGGCGGCAGTGTCCATGCCCGGCTTTTCCCCCAGAAGAGCCGCTCCCAGCCGAATTTGCGAGTTTCTTGGTTGGGAACAGTTGAGAAAGGAAAAAAAATTCCCACACTTTTCCTGTAGAAAAAAGCATCGTTTGGAGAAATAGGAAGCCGGGAGGGGCTGCTGGAACAAGGGGCGGGAGGAAACGGCGCTACTTTGAATGAGTTGTTTCACTGCAATGCTCGAGTGGCCGCGAGTTTTCTCTCCAAGTCTAGGGCATGAGAAAGACCCCGAAAAGGCCACAAAAAGCTTCTAATATTTTTTATGGCCTTTTTTCTTTTTTTTTTCTTAAACATAATCGACTGCCAAACAATCAGAAGTTTTAGGGGAATCTGCTAAAAGGCTAAACAGAACAGACATTAAAACTGCACTGAAGTTTGGGTCTCGTTTATCATAGAAACTTGAAATCCCGAGCTCCCGTCTTTAGGACGGGAGCGGGGCAGGCGCGTACGGCGTTAATGGATGCGGTCTGCACCGAAATCTTGGAAACAAAAGCAGTTGGAAAACTCGTTTGTCCAAAGCAGGGAACCGCAATTTCTGAAACGCGGATAAGTAAAAACACCCCCCTTCTCTGAACAGACCAGCTCTCAGAATCCTTGAAGCCAGGCAGAGAAGAGAAAAAAAAAGCATTTAGAAAACCAGAATATTTTCGCTAATTTTAATTACCCGGCTACTCTCTTTAGCCATCAGAGGAACGAACAACCCGTCTGTTTTGAGTTTAGAAAGCGGAAGGGGGAGCGGGACGACACCCAGCACAGATTGCCCAGCTCACCTACCAGACTGACCAGCGAGCTGCTTTCTCCTCCGCTTCCTTCCTCGGGGAAGAGGGACCGGCCGGGCCGCCGCGCTCCCCGGCAGCAGCAGATGGGCTCCCGCGGCCCGGAGCCACCGGCTCCGCCCCCTCCCCGCGCCCGGCCCGGGCTCCCTCCTCGGCTCGGATGTCCCGCTGTTTGTAAACACCCTCCCCGCCCGTGGCACTGGGTGCCCTGGGCACTATCCTTACTCCCGAGGTGGTGGTGAGGGTGAGACTGCTGTGTGCTACGTGGAGAAACTGTGTCTTGCGATGACACTCGAAGTGCTAAAAGTAAAGTGTCTTAGAAGTTCACAAGTACTTATGTCTTAAAAATTTCTTAGGAAACACCATAAAATTTTAGCTAATTGCTGCTCTAAGTCTCCGAGCTGCCAAATAACATCTTTTTGCTGGGTAGTTAATTCGCAGGTAAAAGTGAAAGTAGTTTATCTCACTTTCTTGTTGGAAAGCTTCAGAGGAGTAAGAAAGAGGATGATTTAGGTTTTGTTTTTTTTCTCTTCTACCTTCCCCACTAGCCTTGGTGACTTTCCTACACCACCTTGAGGGGAATGCCTGATTCATTGAAGAACATCAATAATAAATCTTTATGGATTGTAGACTAAGACAGAAATATTTAAAAATCAAACCAAAGTAAGTGCTATGAATGCACCTTCTTCAAATACAGTTTGCCAAACTTTTGTAAAGAGAAAAACTGAATTCAAAAAAGCACACTCATTCAAATTCAGTTGAAAAGCCACTATAATGCTGTGCCTTGTATGGTTTCATGGAATCCTAGAATCAGAGAGATTTCTCACTCAACATAAATCTCAAACACAAACCCATTGTGTATCTCCAATTCTTTCACATGACTGTGATTGATCTGAATCATTCCTGACCTCATCACTGACTTCATAGAAATTTAACTATTGCATATCATGACAATTAGGGTCTGTTTGTCACTTTACAACCATAGATCTGACAACATCTTTGTGAGGCAAGGAATTGTTTTCTTTTCACACACAAGAGAGAAAATCAGAGATAGGAATACTGTTGTCAGGGTCATCCAGTAAAAGTAGAGCAAGGGTAAAACCTGAGGAGCTAATGATTCCACAGAAGGATGTATTGCTTTGCAATACAGGTTTCGTTTGGGGAAACTTCAAGGCCTAAGGAATATTTCACTTGATCTCTCCTTTCTTTTGTTGTATGTCTTAGTATGACTGAATACTTTATAGCAACCTTCCCAGATTTCTCTTCATCTGTTTAATTCTGCAGTAAGACAAAATATAATTCTTTAAAATTGGCAGATCACCTTAGAAGGAAAGGTTTGTAGATAATTGTGGAAATTTGACAAGTTATCTAAACAGTGTTTAAATAATAATAGAAATAACCTTATAAACCAAGCATCATTCATTTTTCTAATCAAAATTATAATTACTGATTCCTTCCCTAGTTCATAAACATGGGTTTTTTTCCTAAGTTATTCTTCTTTCTTACTTTTAGGTATCATTTCTGTGTCTGGTTAATGCAGCTCCCAGAAAATACAGCTTCAGTGAGTCACATTTCGAAAATCAGGAGATACCTTTAAAATTTAAGGTGTGTGTATGTAGAAACATGATTCAGACATAATTACACATTTTGAAGAGCTGGCTCCATAGAAAGCAAAGCCATAGGTATTTCAATTAGTGAAAAAAGTGACTACTTCTAATCAGCACTGCAGAGATTTACTTTGTTGTGACTTTGTCTTCAGTTGTGTCCACTTTTCTCCTGGAAAGTGGCATCTGCTCAAAGGATCAACAACTTTTCCTTTGTGCTCATTATGACCCTTCTTGATTGAGATGATTTTTTTCCAGTTTAAATGCTGAATTTCTGTCAGTGAAGTAATCACACTTCCCCTCCTCTCCCTCTTTCCCCTTTTCCCCTTCCCTATTCCTCTTTTCTCTAACCTTACTCTTTGTTTTAAAGCAAAATCCTTTTATGGTCAGGTCCTCCGTTGAGATAAAGCTTATTTAGAAATAAAGCTCTACCACTTCTTTTTTTTTCCTCAGTGATGTTGGAAGGGTGGGGTTTTCAAATTTTATTTGTTTATAAATGAAATCTTAAACATCCAATCTCAGCCATATCTTGCTCAGTCAGCCCTGACAGAACTGCAGAGAAGGCTGGATGTCTAAACCAAAAAAAAGGAACCAGCACCATCAAAGCTGCTGTTCAGAAAAGTTCATCACACGTGGTTTTCCACAGGAAACACCTACCCTGGGTGTAATTCTGCTGTCACACAATGCTACAGTACACACAGGCTCATACTGCAGAGGTGTTTAGGGAGCAAAGTGGTTTATTGGTGTAAGGACTGATAATGGAGAACAGATGCAGGAGAGTGAAGTCACACACTTGCAGGGATGGGGCTTTATGCAGGCAAATTCCTTGTACCCATACTGCTATCAGTCCCAGCTGGCCTCATGTCTGGCTGGAGACTTCAGGCCCAGTTTCAGTATGAATGATGAGTTGATAAGATTCAACAGAACAGGGAGAAATACTTATGTGTTACAATTTTGTAGTGTGATTTGTAATTCCCACAGATCTGTGTTAAGCTTCTCTGCTCTTATTGTTTTATATTCTCGGTATGAGCAATGTGCTTTTAGCTATTTCTGACCAGTGGAAAGGGAAGGTAGGAGGGAAAATCCATACAAGATTTGTTTCTAGGAAAGAAGGTAACACAGAAGCCTGGTTACCAATGAAGTATTTGCACAAGGAGGTTGGGATCAGAGATCTGTCGTATAATGCTTCTGAGCCTTTGAGTCTACATGGAGTGCTGACAAACCTGCACAGTGCTCTCAGAGGGGTTGTGACAGGTACTGTCTTCATCCCACAGACGCATTCCATCAGGATGGACTGGCATGATTGAGCAGCACCGGTGTGCCCTAACTGTTGTGTTGTCCAGTGCAGCCCACTATAGTCTGGGCCCAAGATTCCTGAGAGGAGATATTCAGTCAATGCAAAGATCTAAAAACCAGAAGCACAGTTTTGTTTGATAAGCTAAACCAATATCTTTCTGTGTATCCATGAGGTGTTTCTTGTATGAGAAATGCAATCATCTCTCACAACTACACAATTCACAATTCCAGCCTCTGCTTAGGCTGGAATTATGAAAGAGTTGGACATTTTTGGTGAAATCACAATCTAGTTCATTTACACAAATGGCTGTAGGCAACCTGTTACTGTAGCAAACTGATCAAATCCATGGAGTCCTAACTACTGCATTCCTTAGTATTTTTTATGCATTAACTACATTACTGATATATCACTCAATTTATGTTCAAATGTTATTGCAGGGAGATGAACTGGTCAGATGTTCTGTGGAATCATTTGGTGAAAGGAAATCTGATTCATAGGTCTGTTCTGATGATGGTTTCACAATCAGTCTAAGTTCATTTAGGGCTGCTGCTGCTCCTTCCGTTTTCTCTCCCCATATTCACCCCATGTAGTACCTTTGCATCTCTTGTAAAGGGCTGTGCAGCTAGTATGACCTTTATTTTTCTTTTTGTGAGGTTAGTTTTGAGTCGTGTCAACTCCTTTTGCTCAATTTACCTGAGTGTGCATGATAGTGTATCCTCACTGTCAAATACGAGGAAGAGGGCAGGAGGGAGTGACTGGAAGCATGTAAAAGTACATATTTATTCCTTCATATTTGTGGAGTGGACAAGCTGATTAAGAAACTCCATCCAAACTCCTGTTATTGATGATCCTCATCAGCTATGAAACTGAATTTCCTGTAAATTGGGAGTATTTTCCTGGTTGCTTTGCTTTGGATCCAGTTCACCCAGCATTTTTCTAGTCCACCTTGCAACGAAAGCTGGGAGACTTTGTGAGGCAATGTTAGTGCTCCCCTTTGAAAACACACAAGTATGACATCTATTTCTGGGCTTTCTGACCATAGCTTCACTCTTTTAATGAGATTACCCCACTGGATCTTGCATGTGGTGTTGATGTTCTCAGGGAGTTGTCATTGTGGCCTTGAGGGGGGTCACTTACAAGCACAGCAACATGTATATTGAAGTAACCAATGTGCAGTGGCAGGAGTTACAGTAGTGTTATTCTTGTTTCTTTTTCATTAATTTCTATTGCTACTGAATAATAAGCTGGAAAATTGCAAGGCATTGGTGGGTTTATACTTAGATGTGGCATGTCACATAAGCAGCATAATCTCTGCTTTTTGAATTAAATTCTCATGAGACTGTAAGCTCTCCTAGAGCTTATATTCAGATAGAATTAACTTCATGAACGACCAGGTCTAGGGTTTGGAGACTGAGGAATCACTTAATGAAATGATACTTTGTTGAAAGAGAGTCAAGTTTAAGAATAAAGGGTGGCCCCAGCTATCACATATGCATAGAGTACTACTGTACACATGCAAAATATTCTTCAAGAATGTACACAGTCCAAACTAAATTCTTGTGTTCTAAACATGCACTTAACGTTTGCTTTACATGCTGAGGAAACCTGTGCAGCATCTGGGATCGCTTCTGCACACTAGCAGCCAGCTGCCACTTTGTAAATTCACATCCTGGAGTGTGCAACCTATGGGTCTATGCCTGAAGGTGTTTGTACCCTTAAATGACAGGTTCCAACTGCAGATTTGGATATGATTTAAATTTAAGAGTCCTTTAAATTCAGTGTATCTTAATATCTGGGTCAGGCCTACCGTCAGTGTTATTGATTTAATAAGGACTGGGGAGCTTCATAAATCAGTCTGCGCACCTCTCTGAACACTAAAGTATATCATTGAATCATCAGGTTGTGTGGGTAGAGCAAGACAGCTCTTCTGTCCTGAGTAAAGAATTAGAAGCTATTTTCGGAATGAGAATATTGTGCCAAAGCCCTATTCTAAATCAGCAATAGCAAAGTTG
>VYZS01044490.1:0-12326 GCA_013400695.1 Neodrepanis coruscans | reverse complement strand
TTTTTTTTTTTCTTCTTTTTCCTGGAATGTCTCAAAGTCTTGCTTTGTTTGGGGATGTGAATCCTTAAAACTTCTTGGAGAAGGGGAGAATTATCAGCATAATCCTTGTTTCCCAAAGTTGGGTGGAATTCAGGCTCTTTTGTAGAATTTATCCCTCTTTTACACTCCTATTCCATCACTTGGATGTCTCAGGGTGTTACACTGAAATAATATTTTTTCCCTGTTGGAATGCTGTTGGGGTTGTAAAAGTGTGTTCCATATTTTAAACATCTTATAAAAAACAAAACAACAAAACCCCCAACCCAACAAAACAACAAACCCCAAACCATCCCATCCCCATTTTAAAGCAGTGCTTAAATAAAAATTCCACGCTGCCTCTTGCTTGAGAGATACAATCTCACCACAGTGGAATATTTTAAAGGCTTCAGGGGAGTGGAGTTGGTTGTGATGTTGAGCATCAAGATGTGAGAAGGGAAAATGAAAATGCACACAGGGCAGAGGCTTCTGCAGCCCTGAAATCCTGTTTCAGCCTCCCCCAGGGGCTGCTGAACCACGTGGAGCTGCTGCCAGCTTGGGAATTATTTCCAGCCTCTCCCCACACACGTTCTGTGCCCTGTGTTTGTGTGTTTTAAGAAGTTCCTCAGTTCTTTGCCAGTTTATTTCCCTGGAGCTCGTGTTGCTCCTTGGGGCCACTGAGGGCCTGTTCATGTGGGGTTGGGTTTGTCCTCCCTTTCCCCAAAATGCTGTAGAGAAGGACTTGAATTTAGTGAGGATTTGAGGTGATTTGGTGGGAAGGTGGAGGCAGAGGGAGTGGGATATAATGAGGGGATTGCTGCTTCACTTTTAATAATTAAATAATTCGTGGATGAAGGGGGAATGATAAGAAGGTGAGGCAGAAATAAAGCCAGTTCACCAGTTTAGCAGAAAAATGAGGCTGTGAAGGGGCATCTTGGTGGTAGGAAATAATTTTCTGGGAAACACAAGGCATGGGGAGGGAAATGTTATTTATTGTGTATGAGATGAGGGGCTGGGTGGTGCAGGGCAGGTGGAGGGCTCAGCTTTTCACTCCATTCCTGGCAGGGGTTTATTTTCTCTCCCAAACCAACACTGAACTTCCTCCTCTGGGGCTGGAGGAGGAGAGTGTGGGAAAGGCACCAACGTGTGAAGTGACTCAAGGGGATGGGAGGGAGGGACAGGGAGAGTTCCTCGTGTTTGTTATTCCTTCTGCGTTTTTGACCTTCTTTTGTTGTGTTTTATTTTGGTCTGGTGTGTTTCTATATCCCCCCTTGGATTGTTTGTGAGTATTTTGGGACAGAGATTCCTCTTCTACATCTCCAAATATATTTGGGGGCAGAGCCCAGGGGTTTTGGGGAATGTGCCACAGCACTCGTTGCACCAAGAGGTTCAGGAAGAAAACCAGGGTTTTTTTGGATATTTGAAGCAAAACACCCTCAAAAAGGTAATAGGAGAACTCACAAAATCAAATCATGGAAATGATTAGAGGCTTGAAATGGTTTCCCTGAGAAAAGAAATGGAAAAGTTAAGTGGTTTAATGGCAAGGAGGTTTGTAAGAAGCCCATGAAATATTTAAGATAAGAAAAAAAGATAAACTCGAGTATCATTTTTCTAATAGGATGTGGAGAGGAACATAAAAAATTCAATCAGGCAGCAAATTTCAAGACTGACAGGGTTATTTTAGTACGTGGCACATCTCCCCCCCTCCTCCAGCCTCCGAGTTAAAATTCCAGCCGAATTTTTTCGAAGGCTGTAATGGAGAACGAGAGTCTCCGGGGTTATGTCAGACAAAATTATTTTTAGCTGAGTTCTGAGCCCTCGTGCCTGGGGGAAGGAATGAGCCACTGGAGCAGGATGACGTGTCCCCACTGGGCAAGTTTAATAACATTATTCTCTGTGTTTCTGCCTCTCCTGGAAGCGTCCAAGGATCCGCCGGCCGCGGGTTAGATCTGCTCCCCCTGTGATCTCACATGCAAATCCTCCTCTCGTGTGGTTATTGTTTGTAAAAGGCATTCTCAGGCCTGGATTCTTCATACCCTGGAGTTGGGGGTTGAGGCTGAGCCTGGAAATGGTGTTTGATGGTTCTTATACGAACCCAGAGTGGTTTGGGTTGGGAGGGACTTTAAGGATCATCTCATTCCAGCCCCTGCCATGAACATCCACATCTTCCAGGTTGTTCCTGAGCAGCTGACCAAAAAACTCACCATGATCTTCACCCATGAGATCTTTGTCTCTTCAGACAACAGATCTTTTTGTGAAAGATACCAGAGAGCAGAATAATAAGCACAATAATGATCTTTGTGAGATTTGTGGGATGGATTTTGAGGCTCCATCCTCTCTATTTCTGCAGTCTTCCCACCCATCTCCTGAGCTGGTCCAACACCACTGAATTAAATCTCCACCATTGTCACAGCTTGTAACAGGATCTCCCTGACACTTTACCCATATTCTGCTTCCCTGCCTGTCTCTCCTCCAAGGGGAACATTTGTAGAAAGACTCTGTGAAAAACCAGGCCGTGGGACAGAAACCTCAGGCCCAGGAGGGGAGGAAGGGTCTGTAAACAAGGAGAAACCCTGATTTTTTTTGCTGTTTCAATCAAACACCCCTCTCAGTGTGTGGGCTCACCTGTGGTTCCCTCCATGCCATCCCCAGCAGTGACTCCAGCAGCAGCTCCAGCGACGAGTCCCCGGCGCGGTCGGTCCAGTCCACGGCCGTCCCTGCTCCCGCCTCCCAGCTGCTCCCGTCGCTGGAGAAGGATGAACCCCGCAAAAGTTTTGGGATCAAGGTCCAAAATCTCCCAGTGCGCTCCACAGGTAACAGGGGAGGGAAGGGGAAGGGATGGGGCTGCTGAAATCCCCCCTGCAGGGGGATGAATGACGTGTCCTGGCTGCGCGGTGCCGCCGAGGGTGGGAGAGTCTCTGCCTGTTTCTGCCTCAGTTCTTGTGTGACAGTGGGAAAATTGCTTAATTAGTGACCATCTGTGAGGGATCCTGCTGGGCACAGCTCCGAGGCTCGGGCACCTGAGCACTCCCAGCTCCTGGAGCTGGTGCTTCCAAACAGCAGTGTGGGTTTCCCCAGGGAAAAAAAATGAAGTATCTCTATATATTCATTTTAAACTCGGATTGTTTATTCTCACCCTGCTTCAGGTTTGTTCTTTTGTTTAATCAAAAAACTTACAGGTTTTTCTGTTGTAGTTTGGATGCTCTAAAGCACCCCTGAGCATATTTGTAAAGGCAGTGGGTATTGCATGGGAAATAATGCAGGGAACCTGTGCTGAGAGATCCCACAGGAAAAACCAGCCTGGGATCAGTAGTGAAACAGCTGTAACAGAATTCATGGATGCAAAAGCACTGGCTGAACTAAAATAATACATGTTGACCCTTGTGAGCAACACACCTCACGTGGTGATGTTCTTCCTATAGATTTTATTGCTGTCATGTTCCTTGAAGGGACAGGATGCCAAGATCATTATCCCACAGATCCCAGATTGTGTGGGCCTGAGTCACATTCTGCAAAATCTGATGAATCTGCCTGGTTTTATTTCTGAGTTGACTGAAGTGAACACTGCATGACTCCAATCTCCATTCCAGATGCCTCATCCCAGCTTTGGAAAAGTACTGTACACAGTATCCCTGTGGGATTATTAAAGAAGTATTGCTGTTTATTATTTATTATTATTTTTATATATATTTATTATTATTATTACCACCCTTTCACTTACAGCTGAGTATCTCTTAGAAGCAACAACCACCCACCACCAGCTTTAGTGGTGTGAAGCCTTGTGGGTTGTATTTTCTTGGGTCTAAAAAACCCAGGCAAAGTGAAAGATCATCCAGAAAACCTGGGACATGGGAGAAAATTACCCCCCCAAATTAAAAGCACGAGCACATTTCAGAAGGACAACCAGAGTCTCAGTGTCTTTTCTGGTGCTGCTGAGGTGTCAGGAATTACAGATGTTTGTCTGTTGGTTTAGATACAAGCCTTAAAGATGGACTTTTCCACGAGTTCAAGAAGTACGGGAAGGTGACGTCGGTGCAGATCCACGGGGCCTCCGAGGAGCGCTACGGCCTCGTGTTCTTCCGGCAGCAGGAGGACCAGGAGAAGGCTCTGAATGCCTCCAAGGGAAAGCTTTTCTTTGGCATGCAGATCGAGGTGACAGCCTGGATAGGACCAGGTGAGTCCATGGGATATGGGACAGCTCTGGGTGTGTGCTCAGGAGCTGCTGGGGAGAAGCAGCGTAGGGGTAGGAAATGGATTTTAGAGAAACTGGGGGATGCAGCAGGATAAATTTCAGAGCAAAAATGTGTAACAGGGAGAGAGTTCCAGTCTTAAACCTCAGAGAAGGAAACCTGCCATCCTCCTAAACACTACTGGAAGGAATGATCTCTCTGCCATGTCTTGGTGGAGCAGCAGCCAGTGAATGGTGTAACACAGCACTCACAGCCTTGTTATGTCTCTTTTTGATTAGAACAGCCAATGATGGCCATGTTTGTGAGGTTGTGGCAGCACAGCCTGTGTGACTGACCAGGGAGAGCTGCAGCCCTGAGCACGTGGGGAAGTTCTCAGCCTGCACTTCAGTGCCTTCTTTAAAAATTGATTTTGTGAAAGCAAACTCCTGCCATGTGCTGCTCCTCAAGTGCAGGGAGGCCTTACTGGAAATCATGCAATAAAACATATTAAAAGAGTAAATATCCAGAGGAGCAGTTGGAGGATGCAGCACCCTTTCACCTCAGGGTGCTCAGATTCCCCAGTGGAACACAGAGAGTTCAAATCACACAGGAATAAGAAGCCAGGAGAGTGTTTTAGTCAAAGGCAGTGGTTACTCTGGGTCAGGTCAGGAAGGAAACTTGAGCAAACCCACATGAAAAGCACCTCCCCTGGGCATTACAAATGTCTTGCTCTCTTTTATTCCAGAAACAGAAAGCGAGAACGAGTTCCGTCCTTTGGATGAAAGGATAGATGAGTTTCACCCAAAAGCAACGAGAACTCTGTTCATTGGCAACCTGGAGAAAACCACCACCTACCACGACCTCCGCAACATCTTCCAGCGCTTCGGGGGGATAGTGGTGAGTGACTCCTGCCCCTCCTTCTGCACAGGCCTGGGGAGGTGCTAAATCTGTCACTGACAGATAATTCACTCTTTTCTGCAATAATCTGAGTCATTCTTCTTGCTGGAATAAACCTGGAGGCTTTTCTTTGCACCCAGAGTTCAGCACACGTGTGTTGAGGGGTGACTTAGCAGTGAAAACAGTCGTAGGAGTGTTTATAAGGATTGTCTCTCCTGGTAATTTTCTCCTGGTAATTTTCTCCTGGCAGTTTTCTCCAGGCAGTTTTCTCCTGGCAGTTCTCTCTTGGCAATTCTCTCCTGACAGTTCTTTCCTGGAAATTCACTCCTGGTAATTCTTTCCTGGTAATTCTCCCCTGGTAGTTCCCAGCATTTACAGAAAAGCCCCACAGGGTTGTTGGGATGTGACTGTGCTGAGTGTTATGTTGAATCAGGAGAACTGTGTGAACCTCAGTTTCCTGCTGATTCCTGGAACAGAGGGTTTGGTTGGTGCATGTGGAGGCAGCCCCAGAGCCTGTGCCTGGGCAGAAGGGGAGTGGAGCAGATGGATCCCTGATGGCACAAGAGGGATTTGGGTTTGCAGCTCAGAGGGAGTATCTGGACAAGGCAGAGCAGCAATCCTGGCCTCTCCTCACACCACTTTCTGTCAAGTCACATCGATGTTGTAAGAGAAATTTTCCAGAAAAGTGGTGCAACTATCCACAGTTCAATTAATTTTTACACAGGCATGTGACAGGACAACAGGAGTGGTTTTAAGGTGAAGGAGGGCAGGTTTAGGTGGGATATTGGGAAGGAGTTCCTGGCTGGGAGGGTGGGGAGGCCCTGGCACAGGGTGCCCAGAGAAGCTGTGGCTGCCCCATCCCTGGGAGTGTCCAAGGCCAGGTTGGAGCCACCTGGGACAGTGGGAGGTGTCCCTGCCCATGGCAGGGGGTGGGATGGGATGAGCTTTAAGGTCCTTTCCAACTCAAACCATTCTGGGATTCATTTTATGATTCCAGTTGAATCAGGGCTTCAGCACTGATAGTTCCTGTTCTGCCTGGAAGCTGTGGCTGCTTGTGAACCTGCTGAGTCTCATTCAGTCTGCTCTGAGGCGTTTTCATAACCATTGAGAGATCAGTCACACACACCAGGAGCCCCAGACATGCTCCCCCCAAAAAGAAGGGGAGTTGTGCTTCCATATATGATGTGAACAGATAAAAAATCCTCATTTTATGATGCCTGGCAGCCCTGGTGCATTCAGCCTCTGCTGTATCCATGACATCAGCACTGATTTATGAATTCCTGCCATGTCTGTGGCTTAAACCCTTTTCCAGTGTTACAGCAGCAGAGCTCTCCTGATAAAGATGCTTATCAGAGGTAGTGTAAATTGGCTTTTGTGTGCCATGGTGCTGCCCTGTCAGCATTATTAATGACCCAGAATTGGGCAGCAGCACTGCCTTGCAGTTTCCAGGAAAACTTGTAAGCTCAGGTGCAGAAGAGACCAGCTTTATAACCTTTCTGAGGGGTAATGAGCACAATAATAATATTTTATTTGCCTGTCAGAAGGAATTGCTTGCCCAGGGTGAGTGGTCAAGTATAATTTGCTGTGGTTGCAGTTGTGCTACTTCAGACACAAGTGTAGTTTCCTCTTAGTATTCCACTTAAATCCTTAGGCCAGGGCTGTAGGAATCTAATAGTTGTGTAAATCTCCCTGTTTACTTCTGTTTTCCCAGATAAAGAGCTCTTGGGTGAGGCCATATCAAACTGCTGCCTTGTCCTTAAATTTATTAACCATGAAATTGGGCTGTCCTGGCTGTTGGAACATTTGTGCTCACAAAGGCAGCTCCTGCTATTCCAACAAATAAAGCCAAACCCTCCACCTCCTGTTTTTGGCTCAGAATGAACCATAATACCATGAGTTGTTCAGAGGCTCTGGGTACATTTCCAGTGCTGGTGCTGAGCTTGTTTGTTAACCAAATGTCAGCTCCAGGCTTGCTGTTTTTTTTTTAAATAGATGAAAATCAGCCTTTTCTGGGCTTTGGGAGCCTCTGGCTGCACTTTTGAATGGGCCTGTGGTGGCTTGGGATCAAACAGCAGCAGCAGTGATGGAAGCTGAGGATCTTTTTTGCCTTTGCCATAGCCAAACTGATTCAAGAGATAAGTCCAGCATCACTCTGTGTTTCCAGGAACAGGATGGATCATGTTTTTTTGGAAAAGAAGCCCAGCTTGGCTCAGAGATGAGGATCTCGGAGCAGATTGTTTTGAGCCTTTGTGAGCAGAAATTAATCTGTATTTCTTTGATCCTGAATTGTCTCTCCTTGATACAGTATTAACAGCCCAAAGCTGGTGTTTGTTGATCAGGTCAGGCTTAGTTCTGCAGGATTGGATTTTAAATCTGTCTGATGAAGAGCTTTCCCTGCCTCAGTAAGGATTTGGTTTTGAGAAGATACAGCAGAACAGTGAAGTTTTAACTGTCTACTGTTGTTTAAATCCTCCATCTGAAGAAAATATTAATTAAAGAGCTTGTGTTCCACCAAAACCAGAGTCCTCTAGGATGGGGTTTGCAGTGCTGACTGTGGGTTGTTGTGTTTTGTGTTTGTCCCCAGGACATTGACATTAAGAAGGTGAATGGGGTCCCTCAGTATGCCTTCCTGCAGTACTGTGACATTGCCAGTGTGTGCAAAGCCATTAAGAAGATGGATGGGGAATATCTTGGAAATAACAGGCTCAAGGTAAAGAAATCCTCCCCTGGACTGTTTCCTCCTTGTTCCTTCCATTTACAGCGTCGTTGTGCAGCAGCAGAGTAGGAGGGGTTCTCATGTGAGATCACTTCAGGGTGTGATGCTTCCAGCCATCACCTGATTGGGATTAATCAGCATCTTTCTCAGCACAGAGCCCCTGGATGGAGCACTGGGAGACTGACATTCCCTGAGTCTGGCAGGGCTGTGCTGGGAATCCATCCCGCTCCCC
Organism: Neodrepanis coruscans; assembly: GCA_013400695.1. Taxonomy (NCBI): domain Eukaryota; kingdom Metazoa; phylum Chordata; class Aves; order Passeriformes; family Philepittidae; genus Neodrepanis; species Neodrepanis coruscans. Next base: position 4,297 of record VYZS01044490.1, on the reverse strand, counting down.
GTGACAAACAGAGGCTGTGGGGCCCCAGAGCTGTCAACCTGTCACTTCCCAGACATCCAAACCCTACAAGAACCAAATGTTGTCAAACACAGCGTTTGTTTAAACATGCAGAATTATTTCCATTAATTGCCCTTTGATTTTTTTGTCTCACACCTGCGCCAGGCGCTAATTTTAGAAAACCCACACGAACTGCAGCTTCCTCCACATTAACTCTCTGATGAGGGCAGGCTCTGCTCAGTGGCTTTAACCCTTGTACTCACAGAAATTTTGCCCTTTTTGTGTCCAGCTGGGCTTTGGGAAGAGCATGCCTACAAACTGTGTGTGGTTGGATGGGCTCTCCACCAACGTCACGGATCAGTATCTGACCCGGCACTTCTGCCGATACGGGCCCGTGGTGAAGGTACGTGGGAGGCTTTGCTGTGTGCTCTGCACTTGTTACTGTCTTCCTTTTCTTCCCATCCTGTCCTTTCAACCCCCCCCCACTGTCCAGGGCTTTATAGCTCAGGTGGAATTTGGCCAGCAGGGCTTTGTCTTTTGGGGTTTAACAACAGCCAAAAAGGAGTGTTTTGAACGAGCCGAGATACCGAGTGTTGGAGACCATTTGTTGCTCTTGTGCAGTACAGTCTCTTCCCCCAACGAAATTTCTGACATGTTAGTTGGAACAGCAGTCTAATTATGTAGTTGCTCATACTTGCTAATAATATAATTAGACAAAACTGTATTTTTTTGTCATCAGACCAAGAAAAACGACTTTTTAAAAGCAGTTCATCAGAGCGAAAAAATGACTTCTTAAAAAGCAGCTCAACAGACAAAAAAATGGCTTTTTAAAAGCAGTCATGTTGAAAAGAGCACATGAAAGAAGAGAGAAAGTCACTGATGGTGCAACACATTCCCCACTGGGGATGGTTCAAGTGATTTATCACGTGCTTAAACTTAAGCCTGGGAGTTGTCCTGTGTATTTTTATTGGACATGGATGTGCTTAAAGTTAAGCAATGTGTGTGAATCTTCTCAAGATCAGGGTCCTGCCTTCCCAGGGAATTGTTGTGGGTTTGTGTTTGCAGCTTTGACTTTCTTTATTGTAGCTGTTGTATTGAATTTTATGCTGCTAAAGGAAGGGGATATCTGGAAATCGGGTGTTCAGCAGATGGTACTGCAGGCTGATAACAAAAACTGGTTCCACTTTGGGATTAAATGTTCCCTTGGGAGCTTCCTTTACCTTTTTTCCCCCCTAAAGCACATTGGAATTTTTTTTCAAAAAAACCCTGAAAATACACAGAGAGAAACTGCAAAACTCAGTCACTAAAAGAGAGCATTAAAAGTAAAACACAGAAAAACAAAATAAAGGCATAATATACCTCAAGCCACAATATCCACAATTCAAAGCAGTCCCGTGTCCTTTGATTGTCTCTCCATTCCAAGATGCCTCATCAGAAAAGCCTGGAAATTCACCTTGCTAAAAATGATTTCCTTCCTGGTATCCTCATGACTTAGGATTTTGTTGGGACTGACATGAAGTCCTGTGGATGAGGCTCTTATTTGGTTTTTGTTTTGTTTTTTTGTTTTTTACAGGTGGTGTTTGACCGCTTAAAAGGCATGGCCCTGGTTCTCTACAATGAGATTGAATATGCACAAGCAGCTGTAAAAGAGACCAAGGGGAGGAAAATCGGTGGGAATAAAATTAAGGTGTGCAAAATGACCTCCAAAGGAGAGCAAAACAGGCAAAAAAAAAACCCAAAAAAAGAGAAACAAATTGTATTTAGGCCTTCCCCCTTAAACACTGGCACTGCAGACTCAAGGAATTCTTAGTGGGACACACATCCCAGATTATCAGAGGCTTAAATTATATTTTATACTCGGCTTATCAAGATGTCAGGGACTCTTGAAGTGTTGCCTTTTCCAGTACTCTGCCGTTTGTTTCGCTGAACTTGTCTCTCTGAGCTCCTGCCTGTTGGTGTCCGTGTTCCTGCCTCGTTCACCCCAATCCAAGGCAAACTTTGGGCTGGTTTTGTGTTAAAAAAGGGGAATCTGAGGGGGGTGAGTTCCTCTGGGACAGCATTCCAGCTGCTCCGTGCTCATCTCCAGGTTCTTCACCTGGCCAAGGGGATTTGTACCCCTTAAATCATGGGGTACCTCAACCCAGCCAGGCAGCCATGGAGTGGTTTGGGTTGGAAGGGACCTTAAAGATCATCTTGTCCTCCCTTGCAACAGAATTTTAAAAATAATTAAAAACACCACTTAAAAAAAATACCAGAAAATACTTTATTTTTTGCCTTGGGCAACAGGAATGTCTTGGATTTGGGTGAACGTGGTGCTACCTGTTCCAACTGTCGCATGAGTGCCACTAACTGGGGACAGGAGGTGTCAGCCAACCCTCTGAGTTGTCTCTCTCCTCCTCCTTTCTCCTCTCCTAAAGAGTGAGCAGTGTTAACTCCACACCTCTCCCAGGGCTGGGAGTTGGATATCCTGAAATTCCTGAGCCTGGGGGTTGGGTATCTGCCACCTTTATATGCAGGAAAACGTGTGGTCAGTTAAAAGGTTCATATTTTGTGTAGGTCTTGCTGTTCAGTGACTTTATAATAAGCAACACCCTCGATGTGTTGAAGCTCCACTGTGGTTACACACAGGACTGGGCTGATTTTAAAAATAGGAAGAACTAGAATATTAAAAATATTTCAATATGTGACATAAACAAAGTAAAACCCATCCCAATCCTTATTTTTTTACTTTACCTGCACTATAAACTTGTTAATATTGTCACCCTTGGTCAGAAACTACCAACTCAGGGAGCTGCAGTTCAGGAGTCTTGGTCCCTTCCCTGCTCCATAACCCTGGGCAAACATCATGAAGTCTGGAATAGATCCATAATCCTGACCTGCTGTAGCACTGCCTGGAGATAAAAGGGACTTTGGAGCTGTCTTGGCATTAAGATCATCAATACCACCATGATAATGTGTATTTTTCTGCTGCTTTGCTGAACAGAAGCCTCTGGGCTGGCAGCTACAACAACATAGTAAGGAGTTGAGAGAGATTTTTATTCCTGGGGATGTGCAAGGCCAGAACCGAGAAGAATTTGACATTCTTAAATAATATCCCCATTTTTAGTTCTGTCCCCACCTGCAGCAGGCAGGGAATTGTTGGCAGAATGGGATGTTCCTGTGACTGTACGTGGTTTTTTTTCCCCTTTGTTTTCCAGGTGGACTTTGCCAATCGGGAGAGTCAGTTGGCATTTTATCATTCCATGGAGAAAACGGGTCAGGATATCAGAGACTTCTATGAAATGCTGGCAGAAAGGAGGTTTGTATCCAGGTCTTTATTAAAGTCTTTATTTCTCCATCATCACCTTACACAATCTTTATAGAATTATCATCATCATCAAACATCCTCTTAACTTCTTCAGGCCATACTCCTTAAACAAGCACTTGGGTTTTGTTCCTTGAACCTCATTTTTTTAAATTTTACTAACAACATTTCAACATTTTTAAATGTTTACCTTTTTACTTTTTTTTTAAAACAAATGTAGGTGATCAGGTTTAAGCTGTGCAGTTTAAGGCAGGCAGGATCTCACAGGATCTCTGAGTGTAGCTGGTTCCTTTAACCTTACTATTTTAGTTTAGCTAACAACATCTCAGCATTTTTAAATTTTTGTTTTACCTTTTCACTTCTTTTTTTGACATATTTAAGTGATCAACCTTAAACTGTGCAGACTCAGGCAGGCAGGATCTCACACATCCAAGTGTAGCTGGTTCCTATAACCTTATTTTTTTAAAGTTTTGTTCCTTTAACCTTAATTTTTTAAGTTTTACTAGCAACATTTTAACTGCTTTTTTACCTTTCCACTGCTTGTTTTAAAACAAATTTAAATCAGGCAGGCAGATTTAGATGAAGGCAGGCAGGATCTCACACATCTGAGCCTGTTAGTGGAGGTTTCATCTGTGTGATCTATATTTTAGTATCCGGTTTCTGTGGTGGGTCACCAGGACACAGTTGGAGTCATTCATCACATCTTAGGAATGCAAAGAGCAGCTTATCTGTAGCAGAGCAATGTGTGTGTTGCTGGGTGTAAATATAGTCTGATAAACTCCTGCTGCTCAGCCTCAGAGGAAGAGCTGATCCTGCACTTCCCCCTTTTCAACAGATTAATTTGTTAACTTGAGAAAAGAAGAAAATAGCAGTGAGGCTGCGTTTTTATTCTGGTTTTTTTGACATGAGAGGCGTGTCTTGTGTCTCTGCCCCTTGGCTGGAAACACAGTGCCACTTACCCCTGCAGACCTGGCACAGAAATATTCCACATTTGGG